>CAUYLG010003545.1:0-60660 GCA_963573385.1 Cacajao melanocephalus
TCAGCAAACTAACACAGGAACAGAAAACCAAACACTGCATGTTCTCATTCATAAGTGAGAGTTGACAATGAGAACACATGGACACAGGGAGGGAAATATCACACACTGGGACCTGTTTAGGGGTGGGGGACAAGGGGAGGGATAGCTTTAGGACAAATACCTAATGCATGCGGGACCAAAAACTCAGATGATGGGTTGATGGGTGCAGCAAACCACTATGGCACATGTATACCTAGGTAACAAATCTGCACATTCTGCACATGTATCTTAGAACTTAAAGTATAATAAACAAACAAAATAAAAACTGCCTTCTGTTTTTTGTTTTTTTTTTTAAAGAAAGCTCAGCAAAGTAAGCCCTCAGTAATCAGTAAACAGAGTAGTAGATTGATGAATAATATTGTACTTTTCTATTACGGAGAAGAGAGTAATTTTTTTTCTCACTGAAATCTGCATGTATCTGGATTTTTCCTCCTCCCTACAATGCTTCTGCGAGCCCCATCATCCTTGTACTCACAGAATGCCTTAATCATTTTCATGAAATCTTATAAATAGGGTTTCAAAAACAAAAGAATATCTTTTAAAGCAAAATAAGTGTGGCAATGGTAGGGTGAACCATCCTGGTTTGCCTGAGACTAAGTGGTTTCTAGTGATGTAAGTTTTTTTTATATTAAAACCAGAACAGATCTTGGAAAACTAGGGTAGTTGGGTATGCTAGATGGGCACATGCCAATGGAGTTAACTAGTGTTAATTGTATTCCGAGACGCAGAGTGATGGAACATCAAATGTCCAGATGCAACAGGTAAGATTCAGTTACGGTGCCAAGTGGGGGACAACATCCAGAGAGGCTGGGGTTCTATATTATAGGATACAGTATATGCAGTGAATCACCGAAATAAATATAGTATTGCTTCTCACATAGGTGGAATACATGGGTTCTAAAAATAAGGTGTTTTAGTGGTAAGTGGCTCCTCTCATTACCTGCTTGCCAACTCTTTCCTTAGGTATCCCTATAACTTTGTGCTCTGTTAGTTTTAAGATCTTGGTTCCCAAAGAAGAAATATCTTTACTCGAAGACACAATGATAATTCCGCTCAGTAAGAAGCAGATTACACATAGCCACATTGGTCTCTCTTGCCACAGATCTAGTAGGCAAAGAAGGGGGATACTCTACAGGCTGGGGTGAATGGTCTGGACTATGAAGGAAAACTATATTGCTGTGACATATTACAGGTAGGGAGTACTATGTTTTAGATACAAGAGATTGTGGTGGGTCACAGTACTTCATATTTAATAGTAAAGTTTAATGAAAATGTAAAGCTACCGAAAGAAACCCCAAACAAACAGGTTCACCAAGGATTCTTACATTTTAGGAATAAAGTTTCGAACCATCCCATTATCTAATGGATCCTAACCAGCTGAACATTAAGGCAAAATAAATATGTGATGGGCGGTAGAAATAAGTTACATGTATCAAATGGTTTTGTGACAAACTAGAGAACTGAGAAACGTTTTAATCATATTTTTTTGTTTTATATACGCAGTGTAGTATATGGTAACTAATATTTTTATTCCTTCTTATTTTTTTATTGTTTTACATAGGATTGTTAGCTAAACTTCAATTCATTCTTTAGGTTACAGAATGTTCAGATGAGATTTGTGTGATTTAGAGGAATAATTGTCATTAATCAGAGGTAGACACAGTGACTTCTCAAAGATGATTATGACGCTGGAACTTGGTGTCTTCTATTCTTAGGCAGAGAGCGAATTTGTCTTCACTTGTTATATATCAGTTTTAATACATGTAGCTGAGTGTACATGGATGCTGAGAAGCCTAAAGCATGGACTAGCATAGTTATTAAGCTATAATAGTTACTTCTTATATCTATCTACATATATTCTTCTACATAATAAATATATGTAGTAGGGTATACATGAATGCTGAGAAGCCTAAAGTGTGGACTAGGATAGTTAATAAGTAATTACCTCTTATATCTACATATATTCTTCTATATAATAAATATATGTAGCAGAGTGTATATGGATGCTGAGAAGCCTAAAATGTGGACTAGGGTAGTTATTAAGCTGTTATCCCTCAGATCTAAATATATTCTTCTACATAATGCTAGACTTTAACTCTGTAAACCACATTATATGTGTCAATACATATACAGATTTAAGATCTTGGTTCCCAAAGAAGAAATATCTTTACTCGAAGACACAATGATAATTCTGTTCAGTAAGAAACAGATTACACATATCCACTTTGGTCTCTCTTGCCACAGATCTAGTAGGCAAAGAAGGAGGATACTCTACAGGCTGGGGTGATTGGTCTGGACTATGAAGGAAAACTATATTGCTGTGACATATTGCAGGTAGGGAGTAATATGTTTTAGATACAAGAGATTGTGGTGGGTCATAGTACTTCAAGTTTAATAGTAAAGTTTAATGAAAATGTAAAACTACTGAAAGAAACCCCAAACAAACAGGTTCACCAAGGATTCTTACCTTTTAGGAATAAAGTTTTGAGCCATCCCATTATCTAATGGATCCTAACCAGCTGAACATTAAGGCAAAATAAATATGTGATGGGTGGTAGAAAGAAGTTACATGTATCAATTATTTGATGAAATGTATGTGTATTTATTATTTATTTCCAGTTGGCTTTTAGATAGATTTTGCCAATAAGGATATTATAGCAAGACTGAAAGGCAGAAAGGAAGAGGAAATCCTTTCTTCTCCTTTGCTTGGTATTTCTGTTGGGATTGCCTCAGTATTGATAATGCCCCAACAACAATTGGTTTCAGCTGCCAGGTTAAGTAGCTTCATAATATCTTTTCAGAAGTACCTGAAACACCAGATAGCATCACCTCCAAGGTCTGAGAACCTTTCAAACTCCCAGGTTCAAATGACCCTAAATTGTTTTCATTTTTCTTTAGCCCAAGGAAGAGCAAAACCCACTGGCTTCTTGAAGCCATTATCTGGGTTATTTCAATCTTTTAGGATCAATGATTAAATATTCACTAGTTCAGTGTTCATAGTGATTTTATACAATATAACTATCACAAATAATCTGAATCAACTGTAATAATTCTTGCACTTATATTCCATTAAAGGTTAGGCTCCTGCAAGCCTCTGGTCATGTTTTAATTGGCCATTCAATACACAATCTTACTTCATGTGTTTCTGTTTAAAGATACATCATTTAATATAGATACTTGATTTATTAACATAGTACTTACTGCCAATAGGATTGTAACTCATACCTGAATGAAGCTAACACCTGTATTTTCTTCATTAGCCACATCAGAGTCTTACATCTACACACACTAGGTAAAATTACCCACAAGAATAGTGCTGAAGTGTTAAACAGTGAAATCACCACCAGAAAGCACAAAATGCAAGAAAAAAAAAATCCCACACACCATGTGGTATTAAGTAGACCACACAAAAGACTCTTGTTTACAATATGAGAGCTGTGACAAGTAAGGAGAGAATTGCTTTGTCTGACCACAGCTGGTGACTCAAAATTTTCCCCTCAATGTATATGTCTGAAAATGGCCACAAAACTCAGCAAGTACTGATTTGGGGGCAATAAATAAATTTTAGCAATTAGATAAATGTGTTAATCCAGAATCAGTGAATAATGAGGACAGACTGTGTGAGCAACACAATGACTTTTCACAAAGTGAAGGCAGCCATGTTGCAAACCCAAGCCAAGAAATAAAACATTTCCAGCATCTCTTAGACTCTCTTCCAAGGGTAACCACTACCCTGACTTCTACACCATAGATTAATATGTAAGTTCTTACAATCAGTTTCTTCTGTTGAAATTCCTCGTGTGGCTTTTGTTTTTCTGAATGGTTCTTGATCAATATGGAGATGAAGATATAAATCATGTGGGGAGAAGAGTGTGCCAGTAAAATAGAACAAGTACAAAGGCCTTGAGAGAACTGTGCAGGCTTATCCAGGGAGCAGAAAACATGGTATGAGATGAGATCAGAGAATAAATGGGAGCTGCATCCAGGAGGGTTTTGAAGTCCCTGCAAAGGCTTTGGCTTTTATTATGGGTAAGACAGGGTGCCTCTGAAAATTAAAACATGTAGCCATCCTTGCAAGGTTTTTCTTTTCAATGTATCATTTCTTGAACAGCTCTGCTCTTTTTCGTAGGCTTTTATTTATTTCTAACTTTCTCTTTTGTCTCAACTTTTCCCCTACCTGGAGGCTTATTATAACAAGCATTTCTTTTTTCAGATACAGCTATACTCTACAGTTTATGACTGCTCTGTTGTTTTTCAGCTGAATCTAAAGAAAATTCTGAGTATATAATAAAATGCTGAGAATTGAGAGATTTTTATTTTGAAGAGGGGCTTGCTGAGATGGCAGATCTAAAATGCATTGTTCTTGCATTGTGGGTGCTATCAATAAAATTTTCAAGAGTTTTTATGTTTTCCTCCAAATTTGGTATAAATATATTAGTTTTGGAAAAACTCTAGAATTATTCTAGTTTAATGATTGAGATATGCTCTTGCTGAATTTTCTAAGTTTTAAGGCTTTTATTTAATAGGCTAAAAAAAAAAATAAAACCCATCCACTTACCTACCAATCAACCAACCAAAGAAAAGAAGTAGTGACAATTACTACTTGGTGTCAGCTTTTCTCTCTATCTTCCTGCACCCTGATGAGATCTTGCAAACAAATGAACCTGAACTTCCTGTCCTTATGACAAGATGTAGGACCTGAGGTTTCACAGTGAGTTTTAACATACCTTACAAAGTTACATAAGAATTTTCCATAAAATAAAAATGGCAAAGAGAAATGGTCATCCACAATCTCACTGGTATATATAATATGGGCTACATGTTATTCCAGCACATGCATAAACCAAAAATAAAACTCCAAGGCCCTCCAACCATCTAAATGGACTTCATCCTCAGCCAGGGCATTCTAAAATTTAACTTGGAACACTGGTTCAAGCCATGATAGGAAGTGGGGCTGGGATAGGCCTCACTATACTCTCCAGCATTAACATTAACCAGACCTTAAGTTTAATAAGAAACATTTATAATATATTCTCTCTGAAGCCTGCTACCTTGAGGCTTCATCTGCATAGTAAAACTTTTGTCTCTACAACCTCTTATTGTAACACAGTCATTTATTTTTCTTGATAACTGTAGGAGATTGGTCAGGGTGGTGGGAAATATTATAGAAAGACACAAACCTTCTTGGAAGGCTGGAAGGTTTTGCAAAAGCCTTTGGAGGGGGTTATGGCTGAAGGCAGCCTAATCCTCTTATTTTTGGGCTAGGGCAAAGGGCAGGTTACAAGGGAATGCAAAGGAATTTATCTAAATAGGTTGTTTACCCATTTCCCCAACCTTTGATCATCTGCAGGCAAAACTGCTCTCTACTCAGGGGGGTCAGCAATGTTAATTACTCACAAAAGGTATATACCCAGGACCTTTACCATTAAACCTGTACTAATTAAATATGAGGGTCACTGCTGGCTTATGGAGTGGGCACTTCTCTCAGGGTCAGTAAGCCACCAGCCCTCCAGCCATGCAATCAGGCAAAAAACCTGTGTTTGCTTATGTCTTTCATCCGTCATTTGGCCAGAGTCTGCCAGTTAGACTTGACAGATAATTCTTTCAACCAATTTCCAATCAGAAAATTTTTAAATCTGCCTAGAGCCTGGAAGTGCCACTCCTCCCACCCACCTGCTTTGAGTTGTCTTGCCTTTCTGGACCAAACCAATGTATCTCTTAAATGTATCTGATAGATGTCTCATTGTCTCATGTATCCCTAAAATGTATAAAATCAAGCTATGCCCCAACCACACTGGGCACATGCTCTCAGGATCTCCTAAGGGCTGTGTCATGCAAAGGGTCATCATCACTCATGTTTGGCTCAGACTAAATCTCTTCGAATATTTTACAGAGTTTGACTCTTTTCATTGATACATGTTAAGAAATATATTTTATATATAATCATGTATTCTGCTGGTGAAAGAGGTGGGTTTTCACAGTCTTGAGCAGCTCTGCCTCTATGGCTTTGCGGGGTACAGAGCACCTCTTGGCTGCTTTCATGGGCTGGTGTTGAGTGTCTGCAGCTTTTCCAGGTGCATGGTACAAGCTGTCAATGGATCTACTATTCTGTGGTCTGGAGGATGATGGCCTTCTTCTCACAGCTCTGTTAGGCAGTGCCCCAGTGTGGACTCTGTATGGGGGCTCCAAACCCAAATTTCCATTGTGCACTGCCATAGCAGAGGTTCTCCATAAGGGCTACACCCCTGGAGCACACCCCTGCAATTGAAATCTAGGCAGAGGTTCCCAAACCTCAATACTTGACTCTGTATACACGTAGGACCAACAGCATGTGGAAGCTGCCAAGGCTTGGGGATTGCACCCTCTGAAGCTATGGCCTGAGCTGTACCTTGGCCCATTTTAGCCATGGCTGGAGTAGCTGGGATGCAGGGCACCAAGTCCTGAGGCTGCACAAAGCAGAGGGGTCCTGGACCCAGCCCAGGAAACCATTTTTCCTTCCTAGGCCTCTGGGCCTATGATTAGAGGGGCTGCTGTGAAGGTCTCTGACATGCCCTGGAGATATTTTCCCCACTGTCTTGGTGATTAGCATTTTGATCCTTGTTGCTTATGCAAATTTCTGCAGCTGGCTTGAATTTCTCCCTTGAAAATGGGTTTTTCTTTTCTACTGCATCAGCCTGCAACAGTTTCAAACTTTTATCCTCTGCTTCCTCCTGAACACACTGCTACTTAGAATTTCTTCCACCAGATACCACCATGTCTCTCAAGTTCAAAGTTCTTAGGGCAGGGGCAAAATGTCACGAGTATCTTTGCATAGCAAGAGAGACCTTTATTTCAGTTCCAAACAAGTTCCTCATTTCCATCTGATGAGCCTGGACTTTATTGTCCATATCACTATCAACATTTTGGTCAAAGCCATTTAACAATTTTCTAGGAAGTGTTAAACTTTCCCACATCTTCCTGTCTTCTGAGCCCTTCAAGTCTCTAGGAAATTCCAAACTTTCCCACATTTTCCTATCTTATTCTGATCCCTCCAAAGAGTTCCAATCTCTGCCTGTTACCCGGTTCCTAAGTCACTTCCACAGTTTCAGGTATCCTTATATTACCACTCCTGGTACCAATTTACTGTATTAGGCCATTTTTATACTGTGAATGAAGACATACCTGGGACTGGGTAATTTATATGTTAAAAAAAGAGGTGTTTGGAATCACAGTTCCACATGGCTGGGGAGGCCTCACAATCATGGCGGAAGTTGATAGAGGAGCAAAGGCATGTCTTACGTGGCAGCAGGCAAGAGAGTGTGTGCAGGGGAACTGCCCTTTCTAAAACCATCAGATCTCATGAGACGTATTCACTAACATGACAACAGCATGGGAAAAACCCACCTGCATGATTCAATTACCTCCCACCAGGTCCTTCCCACGATACATGGAGATTATGGGAGCTACAATTCAAGATGATATTTGGATGCGGCCACAGCCAAACCATATCAAATACCCCAAGGCACTTAATAATCAAACTCCCAGAAGTCAAGGACAGAGAAGATCCTATAAGCAGCAAGAAATAAGCAAGTAATATATAAAGAAGCTACAATTAGTCTGGCAACAGACTTCTCAACAGAAACCATACTGGCTCAAGGGGAATGAAATAATATTTTCAAACTGCTCAAAGAAAAAACTGCTATCCAAAAATGTATTCAGAAGAATTCCCAACCAAATTTGAGGAGTAAGACAAATCTTTCACAAACAAAAGCTGAGAGAATTTATCACCAACAGCCCTGTCTTACAAGAAATGCTAAAGGGAGTTATTCAAACTGAAAAACAAAAGTGCTATGGTGCAAAATTAAGCACATGAACAAACTCAGAGTATTCAATTACTGCATTTGTGGTGTGTAATCTACCCCCATAATGCTAGTATATAACTGCAAAGAAAAATTTATCAAAAACAAAAATAGCATGACAACCTGTTAAGAGATAGGTAATTAAAACATGTGAATTGAGACAACTAAAAGTCAAAATGTGAGGCAGATGGAGTTAAAGTGTAGAATTGTGTTTGTGGGTGTTGTTGTTTTGTCTCTGTTTGTATCTATTCTTTTGTGTTCTAAGATAAGTCACCACCCCTTTAAAGTAACTTGTTATATCTATAAAATATATTTTGGAAGTCTCAAGATAACCACAGCATAAAAGTCTGTAATTAATTCACTAAAAATAAAAAGCAATAAATTAAAACATAGGATCAGAGATAATCATTTAAGTCAGAAGGAAGATAGTAAGAAAAGAAGAAAAAAAGAGAGGAAAATAAGGAACAAAATGGCAGTGGTAAGTTCTTATCAGTAATAACACCAAATGTGAATGGTCGTGACCCTCCAACTAAAAAGCATAGAGTAGCTGAATGGATAAAGAAATGATTCAACTATATACTGCCCTCAAAAAACCTCACTTTGCCTATAAAGACACATATAAACTGGAAGGGATAGAAAAAGATGCTCCATGCAAATAGAAAGCAAAAAAAGAGCAGGAATAACTATATTGACATTATATGAAATACACTACACATCACAGACTGTAAAAAAGACAAGGAAGATCACTATATAATGATAAAGGGGTCAATTCAATAAGAGGATATAAGCATAAATATTTATGTACCCAACACAGATCTCCTAAATATTTTAAGCAAACATTAATAGACCTAAAGGAAGAGATAGAATGCAATATAATAATAGTTGGGGACATTAACATACCATTCTCAGTAACAGACAGATTATACAGATACAAAATCAACAAGGAGACAGTGGAGAGAAACTATACACTAGATCTAATAGGACTAATTGATATTTACAGAACATTTCACCAGATTCTGTGGAACATGCATTTTTTTCATTGCATATAGAACACTTTCCAGGATAGACCATATCTTTAGCCACAAAACAAGTCTGTGCAAATTCTAAAAAACAGAAATAATATGAAGTATTTTCTCTGAACAGAATGAAATAAAACTAGAAATAAAAAATAAGATGAACCTTGGAACATACACAAACAAATGGAAATAAAAAACATGTTTTTGAATGACCAATGGGTAAGTAAACAAATTAAGAAGAAAATTTAAAAAATTATTGATGCAAATAAAAATAAAAATACAAAATGCCAAACTCTATGTGATACAGCAAAAAGCAGTACTAACAGGAAGGTTATAGCAATAAATGCTTATATCAAATAAGGAGAAAGACTTCAAATTAACAACCTAAAAAATGCATCTCAAGAAATTAGAAGAGCAAAAATAAATAAAATCTTAAATTACTAGAAGGAAAAAAATAATAAGGATCAGAGCAGAAATAAATAAAATTAAGACTGAAAAATGCAAAGGATCAAGAAAGCAAAAGTTGTTTTTTTAAAAAAGATAAAATCAACAAACCTTTAGCTAAAATAATAATAAAAGAGAGAAGACTCAAATAAATAAAATCAGAAACTGAAAGGAGACACAGAAACTGAGAACCTTAGAAATACAAAGAATCATTACAGGGTATTATGAACAACCATACGCCAAAACACTGGAAAAAACTAGAGGAAATGGATAAAATCCTGGACACATACAATCTACCAGAATCACCAGGAAATAGGAAACCTTAACAAACCAATAATGAGTATTAGATCAAAGCTGTAATTAATAAAGAGTCTCCCCTCAAATAAAAGCCCAGAACCTGATAGATTCATTGTTGAATTATACCAAATGTTTAAAGAAGAACTAATATCAATCCTACTCAAACTCTTAGAAAAATTTGAAGAGGAGGGGAGGGAATACTTCCAAAATCATTCTACAAGGCCAGCATTATCCTAATAAAAAACCAGACAAGAATGCTACAAGAAAATAAAACTACAGGCTAATATCACTGATGAACATAGCTGCAAAAATCCTCAGCAAAATACTAGAAAACCGAATGCAACAATACACTAAAAAGATTATTCACCATGATCAAGTTGAATTCATCCTAGGCGCATGAGAATGGTTCAGCATATGCAAATCAATATATGTGTTATATCACATCAACAGAATGAAGAATAAAAACTATATGATTATTTCAATAGATGCCTCAAAAGCATTTAATAAAACTCAGCATCCCTTTATTTAAAAACACCCTCATCAAAATGTGTACAATAGGAACATATTACCAAATAATAAAGGCCATCCAAGAAAAACCCATAACTAACACTGCACTGAATGGAGAAACGTTGAAGGCCTATCCTCTAAAGACTTGGAACAAAACAAAGACGCCCACATTTATTGCTTCTATTCAACACAATACAAGAAGTACTGGCCAGAACAATTGGCAAAGAGAAAGAAATAAAGAACATCCAAATTGAAAAGGAAGAAATCTAATTGGCTTTGTTTGCCAACCACACACTCTTACATTGAGAAAAATTAAAGACTCCATCAAGAAACTGTTAGAATTGATAAAAGAATTCAGTAAAGTTTCAGAATACAAAATCAACATGTAAAAATCATTAGCATTTATATATGACAACAGCAAACAATCTGAAAAAAAATCATGAAAATAATCCCATTGACAGTAGCTACAAAAAATGTAAAATACTTAGGAATCAATATAACCAAAGAAGTAAAAGATCTATACAAGGGAAACAACAAAATACTGATGAAAGAAATTGAAGAAGACACCAGAAAAGAGAAAGATATTCTGTGCTCATGGATTGGAATAACTGACATTGATAAGATGATAATACTACCCAAAGCAATTTACATAGTCAATGCAACCTATCAAAATACGAATGACATTCTGCATAAAAATAGAAAAAAATTCGAAAGTTTATATGGAACTACTAAAGACTCTGAATAGCCAAAGCAATCCTGTGCAAATTAACACAGTTGGTGGCATCACACTACCTGACTTCAAAATTCATTCTAAAGCCATAGTAACCAAAACAGCATGGTAATCTCATAAAAATAGACACATGGACCAATGGCACAGAATAGAGAATCCAGATATAAATCCATGCACTTACAGCCAACTCATCTTCAACTTATGCACCAAAAACTTACAATAAGGAGGAACAGTCTTTTTAATAAGTGGTGCTGGGAAAACTGGGTAACTACGTACATGTAGAAGAATAAAGCTAGATCCCTATCTCTCACCATACACAAAAATTAAATCAAAATGGATTAAAAGCTTGAATCTAAGACCAGAAAGTATGAAACTACTAGAAGAAAACTTCAGGAAAATACTCTAGAATATTGGCTTGTGAAAATATTTTTTTTGTATAAGACCTCAAAAGCACAGGCAACCAAAGAAAAAATAAACAAATGGGATTATGTAAAGCTAAAAAGCTTCTGAGCAGCAAAGGAAACAATCAATAAGTGAATAGACAACTTGCAGAATAGAAGAAAATATTTGCAAACTATCCATCTGATAGGGGATTAATAACCAGAATATATAAGAAGCTCAAACAACTCAATAATTTACAAACCCAAATGATCAAATTAAAAACGGACAAAGGATCTGAATAGACATTTCTCAAAAGAAGACATACAAATGGCCAACAGGTATATGAAAAAATGCTCACCATCTTCAATCATCAGAGAAATGCAAATCAAAACCACAATGAGATATCATTTCATCCCAGTTAAAACGGCTTATATCAAAAAGACAGGCAGTAACAGATGTTGGCAAGGTTGTGGAGAAAGGGTAACCTTCATACACTGATTGGGAATGTAAATTAGTATAGCCACTGTGGAGGACATTATGGAAGCTCCTCAAAAACTTTCAAGTAGAACCTCCATATGATCTAGCAATTCTATTATGGTGTATATATCTGAGAGAAAGGTAATCAACATATCAAAGAGATATTTACACTTCCATGTTTACTGTAGTACTATTCACAATAGCCAAAATATGGAATATACATATACAATGAAATAATATATATATACAATAAAATATTATTCAGCCATTAAAAAGAATGAACTCCCATCTTTTTCAGCAATGTGGATGGAACTGGGGGCCATTATGGTAAGTGAAATAAGCCAAACACAGAACGACAAATATTGCATGTTCTCACTCCTATGTGAGAGCTAAAAAAAGTGGATCTTGTGAAGATTGCAGTAGATTGGTGGTTATCAGAGGCCAGGAAGGTAAAAGGGAGTGATGAAAGAGAAAAGGAAAAAGAATATGAAGGTATTTATTACCACTGAATTGTATACACTTAAAAATAGTAAAGGTGGTATTTTTTACCTCAGTAAAAATTAATGAAAAGAAAAATATTTTAAATACTAAAAAGAAGAAAAATATTTAAAAAAACATTTTTACTGCTTAAATAATGTACTATAATTAAGAGTTTTCTTATTGTTTTACATTTAAATTATTTCTGTTCTTATTAATATACATAATGGTGTTACTAATATCTTCATGCATATTCTTCTGTTCAAAATTAGGATACAGTACAACAAATTGAGTTGTTTAAAATATACGAAAGAATTAATAGCGTGTGATACACTTTGTTAGGTTTATTCCTTAAAGGCCAATTAAAACTGGCATCAGCAATATGAGATTACCAATTTTCCTGCTTTCTTGACAGTATTGGGAATTATCTTTATAAAAACAAGATTTGTTTGTGGTAATTTATTAGATTAAATACATACCTCATGCCTCATTGTTTTAATTTGAATTTATTTGCTCATTACTGAATCTGATCATTTTTCTATGATTATTTACTGAATTCATTTCTAGTTTGTGAATAATTATCCTTCCTTTAGATTTGTCAGTTTTTGGAAAAATGGGACTAGGATGGTAGAAAGTTGTGTGGCGTCAAGTATATGACTTTCTGCAGATGAATTTAGAAAGGTAAGACTTGTGGATGACTAGAGGTTCTTTCTTAATAGAGTGGCCAGGTTTATCTATGGGTACATGAGGAGCTTGTGTCAAGTCATAAATTGTGTTGACACAGAATGACAACTGAGAGAAAAGATTTTTACTATTAATTTTATTAATTTTAATATAAATGTAGAAAAATATTCTTTGGCCGGACGCGGTGGCTCACGCCCGTAATCCAAGCACTTTGGGAGGGTGGGCGGATCACGAGGTCAAGAGATCGAGACCATCCTGGCCAACATGGTGAAATCCCGTCTCTACTAAAAATTCAAAAATGAGCCGGGCATGGTGTCACACGCCTGTGGTCCCAGCTACGCAAGAAGCTGAGGCAGAAGAATCGCTTGAACCCTGGAGGCGGAGGTTGCAGTGAGCCAAGATTGCACCATTGCACTCCAGCCTGGTGACAGAGCAAGACTCCGTATCCAAAAATATATATATATATAATATACATATTATATATATATATTTATAATTTATATAATATATAAAATATATATTATAAAGTATATTTATAATATATAATATATTATATATTATAAATATATTATAAAATATATAATATATATTTATAATACATACATAATATATGTTATATATATTTTATAATATTTATTATATATATAATATATAATATATATACTTTGTTATTTATATATAAATAATATATATATAATATATATATATTCTTTGTTATTTTAATACTTTTAACCTCATTTACACATTTTGCAGTTTTCCAGTTTATTAAGTTTTTAATCTGAATGCCAGTGGAATTTCTTTCTCCTGTGAGAGTCACTTATACTTGATTCCTGAAAGTTAATCTATCCTAGCTAACAGAGATGCTTAACAATGATCATTAATGAAGACGACCAGACATTGGAGCACTTGAAATTGTGGTTAAGTTCACAGAAGCAAGGACTATTAGAGATAGAACATGAATCTCATACACCAGGC
Organism: Cacajao melanocephalus; assembly: GCA_963573385.1. Classification (NCBI taxonomy): domain Eukaryota; kingdom Metazoa; phylum Chordata; class Mammalia; order Primates; family Pitheciidae; genus Cacajao; species Cacajao melanocephalus. The sequence goes on from CAUYLG010003545.1 coordinate 13,866, forward strand.
AAGAAACATGTTCTGACAACCTCTTAGTTCTTTCTTTTTAATCATTTCTGTGTTTCAAACTCCTAGAACACTATCTGGTATATAACAGGCTCTCAATCAATATGTGTTAAATTGGATGGATCATGATAAGCTTCCATTATTTATATCCCTACGTGTCAAAACTTTCCTATTCTTCATCACTCTACTTTGGTCAAGTGTTCTCATCAGACTATAATCATCTTATATAATAATTATTATAATCATTGAACTTCTACAATGCTCCAGGCAGTGTTCTAAAGGGGTTTCATACTTTTTATAATTTAATCCTCACAGCAACCTTATGAAGTAAGTACCATTATTATTCCTATAAACCTCTAAGTTCTATCAGAGTACGTATTTTATCTCTTTTGTTCACTGATATATCCACAAGCTTAGAACATTATATGGCACATCATAGAAACATGACAAATATTAGCAGAATGAGTAATTTTTTTCCACAGATGAGGAAATGGCTGTTTATTGTTCATTAACCAAATCCAGACCTCTTTTAAAGCAGAACACAAGATTGTTAAACATTTGTCAAGAAACTCTAAGACTATCTGTGACCTTTCCACACCTAATTCTTATTTTTGACTATATTTTCAACCAAATTTTTATCTTAAGTTAGGAATATAGTCTCTCAAGGTTTTGGCCTAACTAGCAACATTTATATTGTTTATAATTTTGATGATCTTTGATGAAGAGTGTCTCCAGTTATATTACAACCCCTTATATCTGTTGAGAAGATCCTTATTGAATCTAGATAAGCAAAACGGACTTAGAGCTAAGTTTACAAGTAACGTTGTTCTTCCTGGTATGCTTAGAGAAATTTTGGATTTCTAAAACTAGAAAAATGTGTGGAACCTGAGGTACAGTAGAAGGTGAAAAATTTTGGTGGTGACATGGAGAGCCAAAAGATTTAGTACTAGGGCTATGTAATATTCAGTTGGAAGTTGCTTTTATTAATTTTTATCATTATAATCCTCATTAGTCCTCATAGATATTCTGTAGTATCTCCTATATATGCAAATGTTGTGTTAAATGGATTTTTCCAAAGAACTAAGGAAGGAAATGAGAATTACACCTAAATTTCTATATGGAATAGAGAAATAATTCATGACCCAAGCTAATTCAGTCCTAATAGAAGCATGGAGGCAGGAACAAATACTTGAAGAAAACCCAGAAAATTTTGGCTGTTGGGGGAGATTAAGAATTCCATAGTGTGTGAAAAGTTGTGTGAAATCGTGTCTAGGTGTTCTGGAAGAGTGAGAACCCAGGTGACATCGTGCTCGCACCCTGATGATGCTCCAGCTCCTTGCTTGCTCTTGTTCTTAGTGTCCAGATTCCTGGATTTCACATTTTGATTCCTGAATCCCAGATTCCTTGAGCTTTTGACCTTTTATTTCTTTTTCTCTTTCTTGAGTTTCCAAATCATTTTTATCTTTTCCCCAAACTTTGAACCTATTGCCATATTTTGACATAAAAACCTATTCTTTAGTACTTGGCTAATCACTTCAGTAACTTCCCTTCTTAATTCACTCATTTAATTAATTTTTACACAAATGTATTGAGTTCTTGCTGTGTGTCAGGAAGAGCATAGGAAGCCTTAATTTGAGCAATCTCAGACTATGAAGGTGGGAGAAACTTAGAAACAGAAAAAGTACAATACACTTGTGCAAAGGCTAATATAGAAAGTTGAACACAGGGAGAGAGAGAGCCCAACTAACTGATTCGGAGATGCTTCATAAAGGTGCTGTCATTCATGATGGATGACTCTGGGTCTTTGATAATCATTGACTGCTCACTAGTCTTGAGTTATCGTACTTCAAGATTTTATGTTACATGAGAAAAAGCCTATCTTGTTTAATCTAATATAGGATTATGATCTTGTGTTGTTTAGGTTTGAATAAATTCCAAATGATATCTTGTATAATAGACTAATGGCTTGAAGTAAAGGAGTGATGGATGATGTAGGTGGGAGAAGTTGAGAGGAAGGATTGAAATCTAGAATCATTTCTAAATAGCATCAAGAGTTATTGATTTAATAGGGTGAGGTAGGTTTGATTAATAGTGTATGGGATTGGGGAATTAGTAAGGGTTCTGTCCACTCTCTTGAAAAGACATCAGATTGCTTCCACTTAGTGACTTATGATCTTTACCAGGCCCAACCTATCTTTCCAGTGTTTAACATGGTTTCCTGACATTTTGCCAGACCAAGACCTTTGTTGAGAAAATATCTGGCCCTGTACAGAGGTACTTTTTTGTGACTCAAAAAATATATTTCTTTTTCAGAAGAAAATTTGTTAGGCCACCACTTATTTTTCACAAAAAGAATATCAAACCCACTGCTTCACTCTTTGATACCTAAAGTGAATGAATTTTTCTACTATCAATAATACATAATATCTACACATTGGATATGAACCAGGGAGTTGAAACTTAATTGATTGTTACTCAGCATCTGCCAAAAAAATATGGTTGAGGCAATGGGTATTTAAGAGAAAGAATTGATGTAACACTTTAGCTATTCATTCTTCAAGGCACTCTAAACATTTTATCTTGCTGTCAAATTAACTAATCAGAAAAATGGTGTGCTAGGACAGTATAAACTTAAGTCTTAGAAGAAAATTCAATTTTATCTTATCGGCTTTTACAAAAACTGGTAAAGAACAACTAAAACAATAGTAATTATGGTTTATTGAGCTCTGTGCTAAGTATTTGACATATCCCTTTCCACAACAAGATCTTAGATCCCATATTATAATTTCCTACTATTACATGAGGAAATGAAGCCCATGAGGTTAAATAAGTATGTGAAGGACATAAAGCTGGTAATTGTGAGAGGCAATATTCAAATTCAGGTCTGACAGTTGAGGTCCCCCTTTTTTTTATTATATCATACTGTGGTTAGTAGAACACTAGCCCCCCCAAAAGATGCCCACATTCTCATCTCTAGCACTAGTGAATATGTTACCTTACAGTATTAAAGTTAAGGATGTTGAGATGGAGACATAATCCTGGATTATCCGGGTGGCCCCAATCTAACCACATGGATCCTTTAGAGAGGGAACTGTGGCTATGGAAGACTGGTTGGAGAAATTCAACTTAGTTCGGTTTGAAATGGAGGCTGATATACATGAGTCAAAGAATGTGGGCACCCTCTTGATGTTAGAAAAGGCAAGAAAGCAGATTCTCCTCCTGAGTCTCCAACAGTAACATACCCCTGCTGACACCCTGATTTTAGCCCAGTGAGACCCATGTTGGATTTCTGACCCACAGAACTGGAAGATAATAAACGTGTGTTGTTTTAAGCCACAAAGCATATGACAATTTGTTATCACAGCAATAGAAAACTTACACACAAGCCAACTCGCCAACATGTTGCTAAATTTCTTCTTAATGTTAGTTCTGGGAAAAGTTTGTATTCATTCACAAATTCAAAAGAATATATTTATTCAAGAGATTTGTTCAAAGCATATTGTTTCCATTTTGCCTTGGTTGACCAGAAGGCTAGAGCCAATTTTAGAGTTCACTTATAGTATGGTATATGTAGGTAAAATTATATTCTCCATTTTTGTGTATGTTTTCTGATCTTTTCTTATATTTTAATTTGCATTTTCCTGTGTTTATTCACATGCATTTTTTAAAATTAAAATGTTGCTGAGAGAAAAAGAGGGAGGAAGAGAAAGAGAGAGGGAGACTCTCTCAAGCTGTCTTATGAAAGTGGATAGGTGTCTCAGTGGTGTCAAAGAACACATTTGAGTGATTATTTTTAAAATGTAAAAAAATCATTCTAAAGATTTGTCCAATTTTATCAATGCTTTATAAAGCTTATTCTTAGAGAGGGTTATTGTGCTTACCATTCATTTGTCATATGTACATGTCATATTTATGTGTTTCAGATTGCATGCAAGTTTCATTTAAGAAATGCAACCCCCATTTAGAGGAAGTTTCTATACAATTAAACCTGGGCTGTAGCATTGTGAGGTTACTGCTTTTGATTTTAGTGGTGAGGCTGCTAAAACATAAGAGAGTTGAATCTATTAAAGACAAAGATTTCTAACACACCTGGGGTTTGGTTTGTACATTGCCGGGCATACAAAAGATAGGCTGATCACATTGTCAGAAAGGAGCCACATCAGTAATCAGGACTTTGTTCTTGCAGGACTGAGAGTAAATTACGGAGTCACAATTAAAAACAAAATAGCCTTCCGCCACCTCCACTGCAGTATTTGTGTTACTAAGCAACAAAATTCTCCTATTTAGCAAAGCCCTAATGACGCTGGCAGTGAAGTCTTGGAAAAATGCTTAACACAAGTTCATTATCCCTACCACTCTAGCCTCACTGCATATGCAGTGCTTGATTAGACATAACAAGAAGTAGAGAGAGTGCTGTTTGGTGCACCTGCATCTAAAAGACCAAATAAAGTATTGATCTAGATGAATCTAATGACAGTCATTTAATGTGTTTATCTACTCACAGCATTCATTTGAGCTGACAAAGAATGCAGGACAACCCACTGTTAAACGTGTCCTAGAATTGTAAGGCCTTAATGATTCTGTCATGCCCCGTCACATACACACAAATTATGACATAGCTGTAACCAACTCTATTGATACCTGGTATGGTCCTTCCCTAAGGAAGATTTTAAGAAAAGCTGAAGATTGAAATCACCTGATAATTTCCCTAAGGTTTTTGAAACTTGAAACACTTAATTTCTATATTAATATTTCTGCTATTTCTACAGAAACTCTAATTTTAACACATAAGAAAATTTATTCTTTCCTGGTGTTAACGCTAAGAAGAAGTTTTAAAAGATTAAATACCTTTGTAGGTATTCTCTTCCTCTTTTATTTTCTGCCCCCTTCTCTTTACCCTTGCCTTTCTTCCAAGTATTTGGTTTCCAAGGGTTATCATAGTGGAACAGATGTTAAAGAAAGATGTGCTGAAAATAAAATCCATGACTATCTTGGGTTAGGATCTCTTCAAATGTTATTATTGACTAATAAGTGACATTTGTGCCATAACGTTTTAAATTCACAAAGCAATTTAGAATCATCCTTCCATTTTTCAAACCATCTTATCATCCTTTTTATGCACTTCTATTACTGAATGCATTTTTATGCATTCATAGAGGCAGAAAGAAGGAGAAATATTTAATATTTTCAACTGCCATTTCTATGGTGACATGCTACACTTATTCTATTCTACTAGGAGGAATCACTGTGAAAAGTATAGCATCAAGCTGATTTCTTAAAAGGCTGATTCTTGCTTCTCCCAAAGTATAAAACAAAAAGACAAACACACAAATAACTTCTTTAGATAAGAAAGGTAGAATATGTGGGGATAATATTTTAATTGAGTTTGGCTAACAGTGAGAGGTAAAATAATTTTCTGATTCTTTACTACTAAAGAGCAATGCATTGAATAGGGTCACTAAGATCCTACAGGGCTGTCTATATCACCAGTTAGTTTGATTAAAAAAATTAATATAGTCAGTCTTTTAAATTTTTGTTTATATTGATTTGGAAGAAGTTTTTCATTTGCAATGTTATTCTGCTGTTCCAGGGGAAGAATCCTTGTTGACAAATTCTGCATATTTGTGTCAGAGATGGGTGAACTAGAGCAACTGCATCTTGAATAGGAGCTGGGTAAAATTGAGACAACCACATGGGAGGGAGCTCCCTGGAGAAACTAACTCCCTGCCTACTGAAGTGGAGCCTGGGGAAGTTCAGGACTTTTGCAGCAGGGGGGAGGCTGGCCCCTCCTCTTCCTGTGTAGAAGCTGGGATTTGAATGGCGGGCACGAAGTGCTCTAGCTGGGGACTCTGGCCTTGTGGAGGATCCCTGTTTCCCCATCTTTTTCCCGTCACACCCAATAAAATCCTGCTTTACTCACCCATTAAACCATCCGCAAGCCTAAGTTTTCGGGGCCATCGGACAGACAAGGACCCCATGTTTAGTCTTTAGCTGAACTAATTAAAAGTCCTGCAACATTTTTGGCGTCCAGTATTGGGCTCCACCACCAGTGAAATAGAAACTCAAAACCTCTCACTGTGATTTCTCATTCTTTTCATCCTGGGAGCTCAAAGGGAAACCGCACCCCCACCTTCTGTCGCTCCTGGGGACTGGGGACCTTCTCATGGCCTTTTTCTTCTTTTTTCAGGACAGACCAGCGAGCAGCAGCTCCCAGCCACTCCCCACACCCTGCCAGGGCAGGAAAGCATGGCATGGCCCAAGAGTCCGGCAGAGCCAGCTAGCTGGTTCCCAGCTATATGCCACTCCTGCAGCCTTCCTCTTCCCTGGCCAAGGGTTTTAACTCAGACAGTAATTAAGTTTAAACTTTTCTCCCTGGTGGAGGAACCAGTTTTATAAAAATAAGAGGTTCTTCCCCAGACATTTAAAAACTGCTTGGTTCTTCCTCTTCTCTACCCAGTCAACAATTTACCTTTAAAGTTTTTCTTTTTCCTTTTAGAAGACATTTTTACTACGCTAGGCCCCACTGACTATCACTGTACTCTCTATGAAGTTTCAGTTGTGAAAAAGGATCTTGTAGGGACTGGGTTTTCTTCTGCCTGTCTCTCTATGTGTGTTCTGTGTAATGGCTGTAAAAAGAGTGCTAATTAATTTGGCTTAAAGAAAAACAAGTGCTTAGATCTAATATTTTTAAAGGGTTGATAAGATCTATGGTACCTATCAGTTCATGTGACTTTAATCTTTGAGAAATAAAAGCAGCCTTAAAGATTGATGGTAAAATGCAGGTGTCATTAAAATCTAAATAGGTGAACTAAACTATGAGTGTCAGATGCAAGGTTTGCTGAATGTTTTAAGGTCATAAACTGCTTTTTGGGTTTTGAGAACTGTCTGTCTTGCCTGCTTCACAATTGTTTAGGCTTGGGACATATGGAACTAACCACATGCTTGTCTAAGAAGGCAAACCTCGGATGCTCTTAGCACACAAGTAAAGGAACTTACCAAGTTTTACCTTAAAGTAAAAGATTGCTAGGACTGATCATTATGGCATGTAATTGAGACTACTGACAATAGATTTACATGCAAGATGTGTAAGAATAGTAAAATGTGATTTTGGTAAAAGGTTACAAGAAGAAATGTAAACTTTTGTCTAGGGTTAAAGGACTGAGTTAAATTAGGAAAAAACTAAAGGTTCACAGAAGTGGTGGAAGAATTGTGGAAATTAATCTTGCAGAAGAGGTTCTCTATGTGAACACATTGACTAAATTCAAAAGTTTTAAAGTTGTTGCTTCTTTAAAATATCTGAGTCATCATTTTAGCAAAATAAATACCTTACGGTAATCTGGAATACTATTTCATAATATCAAGTGCCTTAAACATATTTAAAAGGCTTCCCAAAATCAAACTTCAGTTTCAAAATTCTCTGTCCTGACACTTGGCTTTCCAGATAGTCCAGAGAGTCCCTGAAATGTCCAGAAAAGGGAGGTAAACAGGATTATTCAACATATTTAGGTACATGAAATGGCCAAAATGATGTTCAGTCTCCTTTAGGTTATATTTTGGTGAATAATGCTACTATATTCCAAAATCGTATTGGATTTCTAAAAGTCTAATGTCTAAGTATATGCTATCAACCATAATTGAGGTTTTTATGTTCAGTTATTGTAAACCATGGAGATAACCAAACTTCTTTGTCAATTGTGTTTCTAACTATAATTAACATGGACATTTTGCTATTCACAGACAATTCTTGTCTTGTTTTAATCCTCTTCAAAAATAGTTTATAATAAGCTATAGAACTCTGACAGGTCCTCTCAAATATAATCTCTGATTATATCTGAGACAATCAGGTTTCTGATAACTTTAGAGATTGTGACATTGGAATAAAAGAAAATGTACAGGACTCATGAAGAGCTGAAATGTTCATGAATATCAAGCAAAACAAGAGTTAACTAAATGGACTGAACTCAGAAAGCTGAAGCAACCCTTTTGACATTTACTTGAAATATTGCTTATCCTTGTTTTGTTTTTCAGAGTCAAGGAAACTTATTTTGAACTATTTATGCCTTTAATAATTGAGTAAGGTATACTCCTATGATCAAAATTTGGAGCGTGTTTGTTTCTTTCTGCCTGGTTCCTCTGGAATTTGTAAACTATCTGTGAGTATTCTTATGGCAATATAGTTGTTTGTATCAGTGCAATAAGAATCAATTTTTCTTTTGCAACAGAATGCAATTGGAGAAAGTGGTTATTTTGTCAACGTTTGACTGGAAGGGTATGGCTTCCCTTTAAGGAGCCAATCTTGAGTTGCAGAGCCAATAAAAGCCCCGTTGGGAAACTGGCCTCATACTCTTTGTCTATGTACTCCTTGTTGTACAGGGTTCCTGACCTGTGGTCAGTAAAGAAGAATGTTACTTCCTTTTTTTTTTTTTTTTTGGATGAGTCTTACTCTGTTGCCAGGCTAGAGAGCAATGGCGTGATCTCAGTTTACTGCAATCTCTACCTCCCAGTTCAAGTGATACTCCTGCCTCAGCCTCCCAAGTAGCTGGAATTACAGGCATGTGTCACTACACCTGGCTAATTTTTGCATGTTTAGTAGAGACAGGGTGTCACCATATTGGTCAGGCTGGTCTCAAATTCCTGACCTCATGATCCACCTGCCTTGGCTTCCCAAAGTGCTGGGAGTACAGACACAAGCCACCATACCCAGCCAAGAATGTCACTTTCTAACAGGTCCTGGAGCTCCGAGTTTATCTTGGGATCTTAAGAGGAAAGGATCACCCAACTCACAGGTGTTTGAAGATACAAACCCATGTTTGGGCTTGGCTTTAAAAGGTCTCATTTGAGATTCCTTGTGGAACACTCTTCCATCAAAGCTAATCCAAAAGTCCATCTAGAAATAATTATTCTTGCTGCACTTTATGCAAATAACCAGGCCAAGTATAAGACTAAAGTCTATTTTGCAAACCATTCAGTCCTATGATGGCTTTTTAAAAATGAGTACCGGAGAGAGATAAGTTATGTTCTGAATTATGTTCAAAAACTTATCATACATGTGTCATTAAATTCTAAACTCACTAGTTGTTTTTAAGTTTTACCTACATTTTAGACTAACCCTGCTTGTTCCTGTGAACCAACCAGCAATCTCTGGCTGCAGCACAGAAAGAACAGGACAGATGGGTGATGTAAAACTCTGGATCAATTTTCTGGTTCTGAGTAATTTATCCTGCAAAACTTCCAGGTGATGTGAATAAATAGGATGCCCATCACACAGAGCTTTCTTTTTTGGGAAAGTAAGGCAAAGGGAACTAAGCAACACCAAGCACCATGTACCCAAATCCTAGCATAACTATAGCCACCAGTTATCTGGGTGTGTAACAACACATTCTTTTCTCTCCTGTGTTGGAGGAGGACTCAGTTCCACAGTTTCACCTTAGCATTTAGCTTATGATAAGAAGTCCATGCAAACCCGCTGAGATACATTTTTGTCCCAGACTCAATTCGGAGCTTGGAGTCAAAGTGCTAAAAAGGAAAACTGGATCTGAGGGATCCAGAAGCAGATGACAACAGGTACAGTGCAGGTGAAGGGGCTGATTCCTGCCAATTAAGCCAAGCCCAAGCTTTCTGTTTCACGGATAAAGGCCACATTAGCATCTATGGCATAACTGAGGTGCAGGGAACTCCAAAGCTACTGACAGCAGGGCAAATAGGACATATGTGGGTAAGAGAAGATGATTCCCGCCCCCAGGTCCCCCTGCTTCATGGGTACAAGCCACTTTAGCACTCATGGAAGAACCTGCTGAGGTCACTGGAACTCGGGGATGCAAGGATAGAAGACGGAAAGAGGATGCTCTTCCCTCTCTCCCTCACGTACTGTGGGTATCTGCTAGGAAGAGAAGGGAACCAGGGACACAGACTTCTCTCTTTCTAGATGGGTAACCATTCATCTTCAGTCTGGACCCCTTTTGAATGCATCCTGAACCCTCAGGACTCCTTAAAAAATGCCTCTTTTTTTTTTTTTCCTTTCTTCTCCTTGGTCTTCTCTTCACTATTAGATAATTGTGTTTCTAGAGTACAAGACATTCCCCTCAGATGTGTCCTCCAAACTAGAAAGAGTTCATTTCCCAAACTTTAAACTGGTTGACTTAGGATTGGGCTCAGGGGAAGGTAACCAGAAAGCCTGACATACCAGCCAAAGGGTAAAGTTTTTTTTAACTAGTTGGGCTTTTGGCCTCCTTCTCCCTGTGGAAACAGGTGAAAGGCTTCGGGATTTTTGAGCTGTTCTTCCCCTAACCTTGTTTCATCTTGATACATGTTTTCTAATAACCCTGTTTGTCTGTTGTTGCCTTCAGGCCACCAAACTCCAAACAGTCATGCAACTGGAGCCTAGACAATGGCCCCTTCTGCTGGCAACCCTTAGGTAGGCCTCTGAGGGAGCTCTGACTGCTGTTTCCCCAAAACAGCAACCCCTGTCAACACGAAGCAGTTAATATCAGTCTTCATCCTTATCCTTAATCTAACATAGTTAGATGTACCTCTTTAGAGGAGGGAATGAGAAAGCCAGGTAGGAGGGGATCCAGCCTGCTCACTTAGGTGGAGCCTCGGGAAGTTCGTGCTGTTTGCAGCAGGGAGGAGCCCAGCCTCTCCTCTTCCTGTGTGGAACCTGGGATTTGAACAGCTAGTTGGGAAGTGGGTCTAGCAGGGGACTGTCCTTGTGGAGGACCCCTATTTCTCCATTTTATTCCCTTTTCACCCAATAAAGCCCTGCTTCACTCACCCTTTAAGCCATCTGTGAGTCTAAATTTTCATGGCCGTGGGGCGGACAAGGACTCTGTCTTTAGCTGAACTAAGGAAAAGCCCTGCAACAAAATGAGGCTGAAACCTACTCGGCTGCATTTCCAGATGGTTAAGGCATTGTAAGTCACAAGATGAGATCAGCACAAAATACACGTCATAAAGACCTTGCTGATAAAACAGGTTGCAGTAAAGAAGCCAGCCAAAACCCACCAAAACCAAGATGGCCAAGAGAGTGATCTCTGGTCATCCTCACTACTACATTCCCATCAGAGACATGACAGTTTACAAATGCCATGGCAATGTCAGGAAGTTACCAGTATGGTCTAAAAAGAGGAGGTATGAATAATCACTTCTTGTTTATCATATCGTCAAGAAATAACCATAAAAATGGGCAACCAGCAGCCCTCTGGGGCTGCTCTGTCTGTGGAGTAGCCATTCTTTTATTCCTTTACTTTCCTATGAAATTGCTTTCACTTTGCAGACTTGCCCTGAATTCTTTCTTGCATGAGACACAAGAGCCCTCTGTTGGGGTCTGGATGCAGACTCCTTTCTGGTAACATTTATAGTAATCACAGATTATATAATATATATTTTATAGCTAAGGACTTGGCAAACTGGTCTCATTAAGCCACACCACCCATCTTGAGCCAAGTATGCTATTCTAATTTTCCACCTGCATTTAGAAATTGTGAAATCTTTATAAGGATGTGTTCTAATAGCAATAAGGAAAGTAGAGGAGAAGGCAGTGTTTTGTTTTGTTTTTTTAATGTGTGTCTATAGGGATATACTCATTATGTACATTGCTTCAATTATCCACATCAAAAAGTTATGAAAGTGTTTTTTTCTCCATTTTACAAATGACAGCACTGAGGCTTAAAGGAGTATTATAATTGGTTCTTGATTGTCAGCTAAATACATGGTAGGGCAAGGATTAAAACTCAGGTTTTTCTGACTTTAATTAAAATGTTTTTTATTATATGTGCATTTAGAAAATTCATGCTTGTTTCTGAGATTTGAGTGTGCAGAAGGCCTGATTCATTTTGAATATGTCTGCTCTTTATGAAAGTAGAAAGGGCTAATTTGCATGCTAGTTTCTTTTCTAAGCTGTGCTCAGCTATAACTTAAATGTATCTATTATTAAGCAATTACACAAAAAATACAAGGATAAAAAATACAAGGATAACTCTTTTTGATGTCTTTAAAAAGAAAGATTTCTGGCCATCTGCCCATTGCTATGTTGTAATTTAAACATAATACAAATTGGAGAGTGTTTCATTGAGTTGCTAAATGAACAGCTCAATGAGTTGTTTTAGTGTTGCTAAAAACATTTTGCATATATGATTGCCTTAATTCTGTAGAAATTTATCTTTTAAAGAAGATCCTCTTATTTCTAAAACTTCGAATCTGCAGCAGCAATAGAAAGATGATGGTTTATTGCTATTATTTTTTAAAATGTGATTTTAAAAAATAATAAGCTGACTCCTAAATCTTGAGATTCTGATTCTGATGCATGATTCTGTATTACTAAGGATATGCCTAGCATATTGACTTCAAAAGCAAATATGGGATTCTTTTGACATGTGACAGTTTTTCCATATTTATAGATGATTGTTTTTGTTTTTTTTTGAGATGAGGTCTTGCCCTGTCACTCAGGCTAGAATGCAGTGGCACGATCCTGGTTTATTGTAGCCTCAACGTCCCAGGCTCAAGGGATCTTCCCACCTCAGCCTCCTGAGTAGTTGGGACCACAGGCATATGTCACCATACCTGGCTCATATATATATATTTTTATTTTTTTTTGTAGGGACAGCGTCTCCCTATGTTGCCCAGGCTGGTCTCGAACTCCTGAGCTCTGGTGATCCTCCCACCTTGGCCTCCCAGTGTGATGGGATTACAGGTGTGGTATGATCCACTGTGCCAGGCCCAGATGACTGTTCTAAAGGTTAAGTATTATTTATTCCTGTGTATATTTGTTTCATTTTGAAATTATGACATGACAGTATATAACCAGTAAATGTATATTTAGCACAAAATATTAACAACTTCACTCTCTTACAGTCATGAGTCATAATAATGAAGTAGGTTCTTTTGAAGTATCTGCACGATAGAGGTGCAGTTATTCAGTTGCTCGAAGATTATATTTTTTCTTTCCAACCAAAACTTTCATAGGTGTATGTAAAACAAGTCGTTCTACCACCTAGTTGCCAGTGTATGTAAACCTTATTTATTATTATTATTTTTTTGAGACAGAGTCTTGCTTTGTCACCCAGGCTATAGTGTAGTGGCACAATCCCAGCTCAAAGCATCCTCTGCCACATGAGTTCAAGTGATTCCCCTGCCTCAGCTTCCTGAGAAGCTGGAATTATAGGCGCGTGCCACCACACCTGGCTAATTTTTTTTTTTTTTTTTGTATTTTAGTAGAGATAGGGTTTCACCATGCTGGCCAGGATGGTTTCCATCTCCTGACCTCGTGATCCACCCGCCTCAGCCTCCCAAAGTGCTGGGATTATAGGAGTGATGTAAACATTCTTAATATTATACTGTAGTAATGTTGCTGACATTTATAATTTTGAAACTATAGTTGTATAAATTTAAAAGCTTTTACAACTGAGTAACTGAATTGGTAAATCAATCATTGGAACAAAAAATGTAGATGACACACACATAGACACACATATAACCACACATCCTTAGTCTCTGAGAGGAGACTTTGCTGTGATTTCTTTATCCTTTAAAGTCTCCTAGGGTTTTTCTGTTTTTTGGTATATTTTGGGGAGTCCATTAAGACTTTTTGGAAAATACATTAATCTTTCAAGTCACCAGGATACCATTTAATAAATAACTCACGTTATGGTATTAGTTCTATTCATGGCTTAGAAGCGCTTTACTTCCCAAGGCTTTTTATACTCTCTTCCAATATTGGTGTGTCCCTGAATGTTATATACATAGTAGTGCTGGCAATTGTAGCAGCAAGTTGGTAAGCTGTATTTCATTCATTCTGAATTTTCCAATGTATATAAACCCTAAAATAGGCATTCCTTTTCCCCACTCTCTTTTCAGCCCACCAATTGGTGCCCATCTGCCATCTTTATTGATTCTTAACAACTTTTCATTGTTCATTTTTACCAGTATATGCTATAGTTCATGTGGACTTGTAGCCAAGTGGTCAATGTGCAAAGCAGATTTCCCAGAGAATGGACCACCTGATGTCCATTCTCTGGGAAAGGGCCTTTGGTCATGTTTAATAAGGATCAAATTTGAGTCAAATATAGAAAATATAGCTTTCCTCATGGTGCCATGATTACATAGAATGTGTAGGTGGCAAACTCTGCAGCATAGTGCCCTTTTATTGGTATAAATCGAATGTTAAAGTTACTGGAGTATTTCTGAAGTTGTATTTAAAAGTATAAAGTATATTGGATAAGGCTTAGTTTGGCTAAGGCTTTCTTTTGGCTACTGGAAATTAAATGACATGGAATTTTTTGTAACTTTGAGATATATTCACATAATGGGTCATTGGTATTTAAAACTGGTAGGATATCATTTGTGCTGAGGCCCAGGAATTTAATTCTTGAAAGTGTTAATACATGGGGGCATCCACAAAATTTTGTATTTGGTGTCTACTTAAAACTATGATTCTGCAATCTATTATATCAACAGATATTTATCAGCCACATTTTAAGATATGAAAATACATAGCCTATGAAAAATGAATAAACTCAGACTATGCAAGGAATTTGTAGAATAATTATGGGTGACTACAGAGAAAATAACGACATTGTCTTTTCCATAGTGAGACTTAGATGGACTTAGACTTACTAAACTAGTAGCTATGGCTACTTCTCTTTCAAATCATTTTTGATTTGTACAATTTTTAAATGTCTGCTGTGGTTTTTGCATTTTACAAGTGCATACACTTTAGTCAAAGTCCACTTGAAATCTTTGTTTTCCTTGATGTGGTACAGAACAGAAAGTTAAGGATTGGGAAAATACTCTTTGTAACAATGGAAAGTGGTCTGCTGTGGGTCTAGGGATATATTTATCCTCTGAAAAATCATGGCCTGGGTAATAGGAGTGAGCAGAGACCACCCAAGGGAGATACTGGGAATGTTAGGCTTAAAACAATTCCACTCTGAGTGTCAGTCATCCAGGAAATAATGAGCTTGCATCGAGATGTAATTCAATACATTGTTTCCATCATTGAGAGCCTTATTAGAAAACATGCCAGCTGAGTACTCTGTGACCTAGTTGATTTACATCTCGGTGTAAGTTCCTTATCTTACCATGGACTAGGTTTTGGAGATCTGGCAGCTGCTCCACGAGCTACAGTTTGAGAAGCATTGGCATACAGTGGGGTTTCTTAGCCCAGGTTCTATGGGCATCTGACTAGCTAGCTATTGTTGTGTGGGTTTTCCTGTCTAGGATGTGCATAGGATGGTCACCACCATTCTCTAGCCTCTACCCCTAGACACCACCAGCACCTCCTCCAGTTAGTTGTTACAATAAAAAATATCTCTAGAGTTTGCCAAATGTCCCACCTGGGGACTGTTGGGGTCAGTGGGCCGGAGCAAAATGGCCAAATTTCTCCAATTGTGAACTGCTGGTCTAGAACATTTCTTAATTCCCATGTGATCTCTCTTTTGTACCAGTCACAGCATCTGAAAGCCAATCTATAGATAAATTACTAAATACCAGGATTATTTGAGAACTATAACCTCTATTTGTCATTAAACAATCACTTCATGAAGTAAAAAAGTATAGTTAGTTTGGATTAATTCACAAAGTCATATGTAGTCCTTTGCATTTAGTCCACAAATGTATGCAAGATCTTTTAACACCAACAGCAGATCCAAAAATATCACAGAAAATAGATCTAATAGCTACAAACAGGACCATTTAGTTATCTTTTTCATTGTAAAAAGCAGCAAAAGAATCAATCCCCAGGATTTAAATAGAATTGTTAACTAAGAATGACTTTTTATAATGTCATTAACTATGCACTGAAATGTAGGAAAAATATGTGCCCGACCAACTGGTCTCTGAATACAAAAGACATATGTTTGCTTTCTTCTGGTTATTTATAAATAATAGCAGTGATAATAATACCACATTACTGCTACCTCCTTACTCTGGAGAGTACCCTGGGCTCCTCAAAATGCTGTCACAGGTTTTATTTCCTTTCACCCTTGGTTTAATATCTCTGCCTGCTGTTTACAGAGCCTGCACTCTTTTGTGCTGGCCTTTCTCATCTCAATAGAAACATAGAGACATAGTTCACAGAAACATAACATTGGTTCTTCTAAGCATGCATGCAGGCATGTCCACATGTACATGCACCCACACATACACACCCACACATACACCAGTGTTGCGTTTCTTACTACCTTCATAAAGGACAATGCCCATAAGAGTTTTTCTGAATTCTGCCTAATAAAAGAGGCAATCTAAATCATAGTAGAGACCCCAAAATTATAATTCCTGGCTTCAAGTAGTAGATACATCTTTTTTTTGGTTGAAATCATTAGGTATTCTGTATAAATCTGAAACCAGAAGATCTTAATGGATTTTGTTGACCTTTTGGACAGAATTTGATTAGTTTTCCTCCTTTTTTGGAGTAAATGTCATTCTTGGAGTTTTCAGGTTTAGCAGTAGTGGAAAAAGAAATATTATGGAGCCTGGGTGCAGTGGCTCACACCTATACCCCAGCACTTTGGGAGGCCGATGTGGGTGGATCACGAAGTCAAGACCATCCTGGCCAACATGGTGAAACCCTGTCTCTACTAAAAATACAAAAAATTAGCTGGGCATGGTGGTGTGCACCTGTAGTCCCGTAGTCCCATCTACTCAGGAGGCTGAGGCAGGAGAATCACTTGAATCCCAGGGAAAGAGGTTGCAGTGAGCCAAGATCATGCCACTGCACTCCAGCCTGGTGACAGAGCAAGACTCCGTCTCATATATATATGTATATATAATGGAGAATTATAAATCTCAATAATGCACCTAAATGTTCAGGTCCTTTAAATGCACAAAATTTTATATTTGGATCACAATTTCATCATGTTAAAATGCATGAAGTGGCAAGCGTTTATCATAAAGTCTTCCAAGATAGCATAGTCCTTATGCCCACCCATTGCCACCAGCAGGCCTTCCCCACCCTCCCTCCATTTATCCTGCTGCTTTCCTGAATTCTGGGTTTCAAACAATTAATTTAAAATGGCCTATGTATTGATTAAAAGGTTCTGTCTGTAGTCTAGCGAACTGTGACCAAACTAATTTCATCTGAGTGGTTCCATTGGCTGGGCAGTTTTCAGAAAAAGTTGATTTTGTCTTGACCTGAGATTCCCAATTTCTTATCTGCTGCACTCGTCCTATTTTCTATTTGATTTCCTTTTCTTTTATTGCCTCTTTGGTAAATTAAAATAGTCGAACTTTGTTCAAGAGTCTTCATCTAGCCACAAAGCAGGGAGCACAGTTCTTGTAAGGTGTGTCAGGCACCGTGATGCTGATACTTCTTAACTTCCGGAGATTCTGCATGTCTGGCCATGCTACTCCCTTGAACAGAAGAAACAGGCAGAACCCCAAGTAAGATCTGCAGGGACTGCAGATTTAGAAAAGAGAAATAACTGACACAGTATAGACCCATGAATAATTGAAAACATACTCTTCAGTTGCAGCCTTCCTCCATTTTCATCTATTTAAAAACAAATACAGTAGTAAAACATGACACAGAACGGCACTGGTGTTCAAAGGGCTGGTGCTCAGCTGCTTGTGTAATTAATTCTCTATAATCAGCGAAATTTAACAGTGAACGTAAAAAATTCCAAGCTTTTTTTTGGGAAAGACTAATATGCTATATATTTTATCCGTTTTTAATATGAAATCTTAGATGTCTAAACTCACATCTTTAGTATGCTAATTAAAACTCTACATATTAAGCTGTATTATCATCTAACCTGCATTTATATATAATCCATAGATCGTAAGTGACACTATTGTTGAAGGAAGCAGGAAGGAAAGGTACTATATATGTATATGTATATATTTTTTTTCAGAGACTGTTCTGAATAAGGCATGATCCAAATGCTTTACATTTATTCCTTAGTTCCAATAGGGCCAGCAGATTGCAATGGCTCGGTGTAGTTCCCAATGTCATCCATCCACGCCCGTGGCTCTCTCTGAAGTTATGTGGTACTTGGCCTGCAAGGCTAAATGTGGCTGCCTGTATTGAAGCCTTTCTCACTCTGCCAGGTAGGTATTATGATCATTACGATTCTTATTTTATAAATGAGGCTAAGATAGTGATGTTACTTGCTCAAGAGCCAATAGTTAAGTAACAGAACTAGAACCTAAATTAGAAAATGAGTGTGTGTGTGTGTGTGTGTGTGTGTGTGTGTGGTGTGAAACCGCCACCGTAAGATTACAACTGAGACAGTGAAAGACATCTGACCTAGCCAACTCTGTCTTGCTTTTAACCTCCTAGCTGTCCTTGTTCATTTCTGGATGTAGGCTAAACTAACTTTGTGAGGTTTAGAGTTTAGTTTATAGTTTAGAACAGAGACAATAATGTCCCTTTCCCAAAACAAACCCTCTTATTTCCTGAGGACCAGTCTGCCTTTGCAAGACTAACAAATTAGCTACAGGATTAGAAATTATAGTTTAAGGGCCATGCAGCCTCTGGCTGCAAGAGTCTGAATCTCCCCAAATTGCTCTTGGGGATAACATTACTGTTGTAAAACCTAAGATCAGTGCTTGAGATATTTTGCAGACCCTGCACTTGAGGGATCTGCTGATACAACCCAGACCAGTAATGTGACTCAGCCAGTTCTGCAATCCCACCCAGGAACAGAAGACAGCAAGAAAACCTCACTTTGACCCCCAGTGATTCAATATCCAATCTGACCAATCAGCACTCTCTACTTCCCAAGCCCCTACTAGCCAAATTATCTTTAAAAACTCCTGGAAATGCTCAGGAAGACTAATTTGAGTAATAATGAAACTCCAGTCTCCTGAAAGCCGGCTCTGCGTGAATTTCTCTTTCTCTATCGCAATTTCCCTGTCTTGATAAATTGCCTCTGTCTAGGCAGCAGGCAAGGTGAACTCATTGGATGGTTACGTGTGCACGTGTCTCTGTGTGTGTGTGTGTGTGTGTGTTCTGTATCTGGCATCAAAACTCTGGTCTACCTCCACCATTATGTCTCCATTTAATTCCTTCAATTAGACAAAATGTCACTTGCATCGCTTAAATATCTGACCCTGAGCTAAGCACTTAGATAAATATGTAGTAGCCTTTAACTTTGGGGACTTGGAGTCTCAGTAAAAAGATCAAATTTATGCACAGGGTAGTGTGTGAAAAAAGACAGTTTTTATTATTAATCAGTTGGTCTCAGATGGTGCCCCTAGAAGATAAAATGATGGAACATTTAGAAATATCACGCATGCTGAGCTGGAAGAAAAAGCCAAGCCATGTTTTCTTCTCTTTGAGACTAAGTGAAGAGGTAGCTGAAGCATGAAAGCATGATCTAAATAAAATTGCTGAGAGCAAAAGGGAAGACGGACTGAGGAAAATGAAAAGAGATGGAGAGAGGGTAAGGGCGATTTTTAGTCTTTGTCCCTCATTTTTTCTCTTTTTTTTTTTTTGAGATGGAGTCTTGCTCTGTCACCCAGGCTGTAGTGCAATGGCACGATCTCAGCTCACTGCAATCTCCACTTCTCAGGTTCAAGCGATTCTCCTGCCTCAGCCTCCTGAGTAATTGGGATTACAGACGCACACCACCATACCCAGCTAATTTTTGTATCTTTAGTAGAGATGGGATTTCACCATGTTGGCCAGGCTGGTCTCGAACTCCTGACCTCAAGTGATCCGCCCAACTCAGCCTCCTCAGACCTCAAGTGATCCGCCTACCTCACACCTGGTATTACAGGCGTGAGCCACCATGCCTGGTAATTCCTTGGGTTTTTTCTTGCAGAACAGCTTTCTATACTCAAGCTTGAGTATAACAGGAAAGAAACCTACAGTTTGAGAAGCTGACGCTATTGCATTAGTAAAGATGAGAAAGAAGGGCAGGTTTAACTAGACAATGACAATGGGGTTGGAGATTAGGGATGGATATGAGATCCATTGAAGAGGACCATGTTCAGGCTTTGGTGACTAGTTAGAGAGAAGAATGGGCCTAGGTGGACTCCCTGGTTTCTGACTTAAGGCAAATTTATGATTCAGTTACCATATTTTCTTTTCATATTACTTTCTGATAAAAGAAGATGTGACAGTTAATTTTATGCATCAACATGATTGGGCCACAGTGACCACAGTACCCTGTGATGGTGCTTTTGGGTGAGAGGACTATTTAAATCAGTAGATTTTGAGCAAAGCAGATTTCCTTTTATATGTAGGTGGGCCGCTTCCAACAGTTGAAGGCCTAAGTTGAACCAAAGACTGATCTCCCCCAGCAAGAGGGAATTCTGTCAGCTGACAGCCATTGGACTTGAACTGCCACATCGGCTCTTTCATAGGTCTCCACACTAAATGCCCATTCTGCAGACTTCGGACCTATCAGTCTCCATGTTCATGTGTGCCAATGCCTTAAAATAAATCTTTCTCTCTCTCTCTAAACAAACACACACACACACACACACACACACACACACACACACACCTTTTTCTTTGTTTTTCTGGACTGACTGATACAGATACAGTAAGTAACAGTATTTGTTTTGTTTTCTTGTTTTTTATTTTTTGTTTTTTGAGACAGTTTCATTCTTGTCACTCAGGCTAAAGTGTAATGGTGCGATCTTGGCTCACTGCAACCTCCGCCTCCTGGGTTCAAGCAATTCTCCTGCCTCAGCCTCCCAAGTAGCTGGGATCATAGGTATGCACCAACACGCCTAGCTAATTCTGTATTTTTAGTAGAGATGGAGTTTCTCCATGTTGGTCAGGCTAGTCTTGAATTCCTGACCTTAGGTGATACACCTGCCTCAGCTGGCCTCCCAAAGTGTTGGGATTACAGGTGTGAGCCACCATGCCCAGCCAACAATATTAAATTTCTTTTGCTTTTCTGGAAAAGACTGACTGATACAGTAGGTAACAATATTACATTTCTTGTATAGTTACCTAGGGGAAAAAACCTAACTGAGATGTACTTATGTCATAATAAGTTTTCAAATATAAATTCTCCTAAAGATAGGGAGCATCGTGGACCTTCTGAGACATAGACATACTGAATACTGTAAAGATTCCTACTTCCCAGTCAAATAGATATTTTATGGGCATTTTGTACATAAGGAGATTGAGCCAGAGATTATATAATCTGCTGCAGGTCTCGGTGAGAGCAAATGGCAAACTGAGATTTACACTCTGGTATGTTCAGCTTCAAAAGCTATGTTCTTGATTTTATATGTCAGTGGCCTCTCTTTCGACCTTTTGCTATTTAGAACTTTTTAACAAATGATTATGATGGGTGATAGCTATGCAAAGCATACAGTGTCCCAGGCATTGTTTGAAAAGCATATGTAATGTCACTCTTTAAATCCCCTTAACAATCTTGCTTCATGAATGGCACAGACACAGAGGTTCTGTGAGATAAATCTCACACGGTAACTTGTCTTATCATTTACGTCAAAATGAGGTGTTCTAGTGAAGGAAGATTGGTGAAAAGGAGCTCATATTACCTCAAAGACCACCAAAACTTTTACTGTTTCCATTTTTTTTTCATAAAAAAGTAGCATCCTTAATGTAAAAAGAATGGTAAATCAATAATGTAGCATGAATTAACAAATCTAAGCTTCTGAAAATAACATACATTTTCCCATAAATTTTCTAATAATTTTCTTATATTTTACTTATAATAAGTTTTTTCTTAGAGTACAAGTAATACATGTTCAACCACTATTAATGCTTTGCTTTATGGCCTTCTATTTACACATCCACCCAAACGCCCACACACCCATCCCTACACACCTACACAGATATCTACATGGAAAATTATTGACTGTTAAACCTACCTAATTCACTCATAGCTCTAATGTTACCTGGCAGAGTTGATCACTCTCTCCTCTTGAAATGCTCTTCTCCTGTCTTCCGAGGATAGCTCTGCTTTTCCTTCTGTTTCCCTTTCTACTCTTGCTCCTGCTCCTTTGCTTCCTCCTCATCTTCCTGACCTCTTGGTTGAATTGGCCAAGGGCTTAGTTTTGGACCTCCTGCCTTCTCCACTCATCATTTGGTGATTTCATGTAGGTTCATGGACTTTAAGACCATATGCATGTGAACTTTGTGCCAATCTCTGGCTCAGACTCTGCCCCCTTCAGGTCTAGCTGTGTACTTGCATACATAACTACCCACTGAGGACATCTACTTGGAAATCTAGTGTGTGTGCCAAAATTTGGACATGAATATGTTCACAAAAGAAATCTCTTTCAAACCTGCTCCTCTTCATGGAGGGAGAACTCTATCATTTTGTTGTTCAGGTCAAAACCTTTGGAATCATCCTGGAACCCTATCTTGTACATCCAGCACATATTCAATTTTGCCTTCCTTCATTTTACATTGACCCAAAGGCCAGAGGGATTCCTTTGAAATGCAAGCCACTGAGTTGGTGCCACAACTGAGCTCAGAATCTTCTAAAGGCTTCCCATTTCACTCAGAAGAAAAGGAAAACTCCTTTCAAAGGGCTCCAGGACTCCAAAGGACCTAAGCCCATTCCTCTTCAGCCACAGTAACCTCTGCACTGTTTACAGAATCCAACAGAAAACTCTCACCTAAGACATGTGTATGTGGCGTTCCATCTGCCTGGAATGCTTTTCCCAGACCACAGGCTGACTTTCTTACAACCAGACAACAGTTAGTTCTTTGATCAAATGCCATGTGAGTGATTTTTGATTACCTGTTTTAAAATTCAGTCACATTCCTCCTACTGCATACGCCCTATTTCTCTTCCCTGACTTATTTTGCCCTACAACACTTCCCAAAATTCTTTTATATTACACATTGGTTTGTCAAGAAGGCTCTTGCTCTCTGGGTTGCAGGCTCAATGAACGCAGATACTTTAGTTGGTCCTGGCCCTGATGGTTGTATCCCCAGCACCTATAAGAGTGCCTGGCATACGATGGGAGCTCAGTAACTATTTGTTGAATGTTCAATAATTGTTGAATAAATATTTAACATAAGTAAGACTGTACTGATAAATACAGGCTTTTACCTTGTTTCTTTTCGGTAGCACTCGTGGAGAAATTAGATATTTTGAATAAATTTTAATAAAATATAATTTTACTTTAAAAATTATAAATTTAATAATTTTATTAAAAATTATATATCAAGTGGGTCCAACTTATTCCATGTTCTAAACTGAAGACGTTACTTTCTTAGAAGCAAATTATAGCAGCAAAACAAAACTCCCCAATATAAATTTGAATCAGTTTTTATAAGTTTAGAATCAACACAGCAAGACAGAGTTGGCTAATTTTAGCTGATCAAGTTAAAATAGCTTGAAGTTTCCATATCTACTCTAGAGGTATTTTATTTTTCTGTGAGTGCTAAAATATCGACAATGGGAGGGAAAACCTGATTTATAATAGTCCCATGGTATCTTATATAAGACATAACTATTTTAATTTCTTCTTTTCTTGGACATTTATGATTGCAACTTTTTACTATTACAAGTAAAATTCAAATGAAAATCCTTATGCTTGTGTGTGTGTAACACATCTCTGCTTTCCTCATAATAAATAAATAGATGTGAATCAAAATATAAGAACATTTTAAGAATGTTGTTCTGGTTTGCCAAATTGCTTTCTCAAAGTGTTCCTCTGATTTCCAGTCCCCAGTAAAAGATTAGAATGCTCCTTTTCCCTCACCCTGACAACAATATAAATTATCTTAGAAAAGTAATTATTACCAAATTGATGAGTTTTAATGTATCTATTATAGTAATTTATACTTTTTAATTGTTAGTGAAGTTTAATGCTTTTCATATGTTTACTTACCATTAAATTTTTGTGTGTGTGAATTGCCAGCTTTTTTTTTTAAAACCTTTTAGTGTTCATCATTTTTTATTCAAATGTGAAAACTCCTTGAATAACAAATATGTTCATGCTTTGCTTGTCAATGTGGTAAAATCATTTGTTTTTCTGGTCAATTTCATCTACAATTTTCCCCTTAAGTTATATATATTAAATCTGTCAATCTACACCTTTATGATTTATTGGTTGACTTATCAGTTTTAAAAATTATCATACTGTCTCAATTTTTTAACATTTAACTTCATAATTCATCCTGATTTTGCCATTGTACAAAATCATCAGTTTGTCTTTAAGTCATCTTAAATTTAATTATACATTTAAAAATAATTAAAAGAGTATAACTGGAAAAAAAAAAGATCATTTAGGCTTTATGGAAAGTCTTTCCCTACACTGGGGGAAGGTTGTCAGGGGAGGCTGTCTGGACTGAGGGCCTTGCTTGCTGACAGCTCAGGCACTTCAGAGAATAAACACATCAAAAACAAAGCTCACCTGCGGAGAGTCTCTGAACTGTTTTATCTGCAGACTGAGCTCAGCTTCAGCTGTTTCTCCTACAGGACCCTTTGTTGTGTGCTTATTAAAGGAAGATCATGGTAAGTCAGGCTGGCAAAAATGAAAATCTTTCTTTGAAAGCACTTTTCTGAACCAGAGGATGCATCATAAACTTTTTCAACTGGCTAAAATGCATTACGTGGCATGACTTCTTTTTACCTGCTTCCATTATTCTTTGTCAACTTTCTCTCTTTGGCACTGATTGAGTCCATAAACACTGCCTCCAATCTTGCTTGATTGGTTATGTGGAGGAGAGAGGGAGGAAGAGAATTGCTGGGCTCTGGCAGGCTTGGGACTCTGAATGTGAGGGGAGAGGAGGGACCAAGAAGGCCAGGAGAGAAAACTTGCAGGTGATTACCACCTCTTTTGAGTAGGGTGAGTAACTGTGCATGTGGGCATGAAATCACCTAGGGTAAAACATGAAATGAAGGAGTAGGGACATTAATAATAGAAGCCAATAGAACAATATAGAAAAAATTGTTTTCAAAAGAATGCCTTGCAGAGGAAATCACCAATTTTTTTCTCCAGAAAAAATAGAATGCCTTCAAATCCCACTTAGGGTAGAAGGCAAGATCCTTAAGGCATCTCAAATAACAAACGTGCAATAAAGAAGTAAAGAGTTTGAAAGAGATCTGAACTGGAAAAAAAAAGAAAACTTGGATGAAGATTTTTTCATAAACATGTAATGTGCTTTGTGCTGTTCAGCAGAAGCTATACAATTATGATATGCTAGAAATAAGACATTTTCATTAAAACCACTGAAGAAATTGTGTTCCGTATACAAATGAAAAACTTACAAATAATAAAGGTTAAAATCACTAGGCTCATGATGCAGTGAAAACTGCTTACATTTCTTCCTATATATTTACCATTTACATCCCCCTATGTGGTGTGTATTATCACTCTTCTTATTTTGCAGACAAGGAACCCGAAGCAGAGTCAGGCTGTCATTTTCCTTGGTAATTCAGCGAGTAACTGGCAGAACTGAAATGTGAAGCCAGTTCATTTAGTTTCAGAGTTGCTGCTTTTAACCATAAACTGTACAGACTCACTGCTCATACACTGGTAGAGAAATGCCCAGATGACACCCCTACTACAAACATTAGAAACACTTCTATTGAAAGCTATTTGTTTTGGCAGGGCGTGGTGGCTCAGTCCTATAATCCCAGCACTTTGATAAACTGAGGTAGGAGAAATACTTGAGGTCAGAGTTTTGAGACCAGGCAGTGTTTACCTGGCAACAGGGCAAAACCTTATGTTTCTAAAAAAAAAAAAAAATTAGCTGGGCATGGTAGCAAGTGCCTGTATTTCCAGCTACTTGGGAGGCTGAGGGAGGAGAATTGTTTGAGCCTAGGAGGCAGAGGTTGCTGTGAGTCGAGACTGTACCATTGCAGTCTAGCCTGGGCAACAAAGTGAGGAAGAAAAAAAAAGTTTTGTTTTTATCGTGAAGAGAAGTATATTATTTATCAAATGCAAGCCAAGTAACAAGGATCTCTTTTTGACCAAATGTTAGTCAGGTTTCTTTGATCCTTCTTCTCAACTAGACCTTGACTTTGGTTCTCCCCCACCGCACCCCTGCTGCACCTACAGAGCCCAGCTATAACAAGAATTCTGCTAAGTCAGGTTAGTGAAAATCCTCTCGCCCTTGATATCTGATTATCCTGGCTTTCCTTTAGCAAGAATCCTGTTAAATAGGTTGGCAACAATCCTCCTATACTTGATGTCTCCTGTTAGTAATTTTCTAACTAAGGAACCCTCACTCTGCTTGTTGGCTGTAAATCCCCAGCTGTCATTGCTGTATTTAGAGTTGAGCCTAATCTCTCTCTCTCTCTATTGCAATACTCTTGATACCTGTCACCATAGACCTGACAAGTCTGAGTAAAATCTTCCTTACCATTTTAACAAACACAGAATAATTTTGCCTTTAACAACAGTTAACAAAAAGGGTTTGGAAGTGGACATTATGATTAGTTGATTAAAAATGAATTTCTTAAGCACCACTTTTCTTTTGAATTTAACTCATGTTAGCTATTTCAGTTATGCCTTCAGAAGTGTGCTGAATAAGATTTAATCTTGCCTTTTCTAAGTAGTGATAAGAGGCTACATATCAGTCTAAGGACTACACTTGTGATTTTAAGAGGTGTGTCAATAGGGCAGGTCTATGTGATGACTGACTTGTAGTAGTTTGTCGCTGCTACAGCAAACACTATGTGCCTACTTGGCAGAATCTTCTGAGAAAACTTTTAAAGTTGAAGAATTTTTTTGAACAATTTGTGACATCTAAATAAACCATAAACAATATTCTAGAACTCAAAACAGAAGCTGTGACAATCCCAGGGGCCACAGAAAAATGAAAAATCATAAGCAGAAGGTAAGAGAAATAAAACTCTGTGACACCCCTCCCCCAAACTGTGACACCCCTTCCCCAAACTGCCAGGCACCACGTGGAAAAGTCCTTATGGACCCATGGTTTCTACACAGGTAAAAGTGAGATAGAGGCAGACTGCCAATTTCTCCACCATCATGGGTTCCTTTGCAAGAAAACCATTCCTACCCCAACTCATGGGAAGTACTGCAAGTGCATGTAGGTTGAAATCTCCTGAGGGCAGCTGGAGACAAAAGCAGAAGTTGGGCTAAAATGAGCCAGCGTGCAAATCTCTGTGGCTGCTCTTCATCTCGGCCAAAGGAGAGGCTGTACATGAGCACTCTACTGTAAGAGGTGTTCTCCATGAATACTCTAGGCACAAACTTCTAACTATCCTTCCTACACACCCAGGGTATCCCTATTGGGATGCCCCCAGTCTGGGATGCACAGTACTCTGAACTTTTTCAACAGTCATGGCAAACCTGGGCTTAGGAAATCATCTAATGCCAAAAGGGAGGCAGTGGTCTTGGGCTAAAGGAACTCATCAGTCAGCCTGCAAGACAGAAATACACTGGAAAGACCAAGCCAAAAGCAAAGACTAGAATAAATAACTCTCTTAAATGAAAAGACATAGACATATGTCTACAGAAAAGAGCAGATAGTGAAGCATGACCTCCCCAAATGGACAAAACAATGAGACAGCACTGATCCTAATAAGATGTTTATGTGTAAGCTCTCAGATCAACAACTTAAACCAGCAGTTGAGGAAATCTGGTGAATTTCAAGATTTGTCACATAAAACCAATTCAGAAAGGTATGAGAAATTTAACAAAGATATCAAAATAATTTAAAACATCAAACAGAAATCCTGGAGCTTAGAAATACAATGGTCCAAATGAAAAATACATTAGAGGGTCTCAACAGCAGACTGAATCAAGAAGAAGAAATAATCAGTCATCTGGAAAGCAGGCAATTTGGAAATAAATAGAAGAGAAAAAAGAAAAAAAAAGCTTACAAATCTAGTGGATAGTCTAAAAAGAGCAAATCTGAGTCACTGGTCTTCAACATGGAGTTGAGAAAGAGCAAGGGGTAAAAAGCTTATTCAAAGACACAATAACAAAACTTTCCAAAATCTAGAGAAAGATATAAATATACAGGTATAGGAAGGTCAAAGATCACCAAACAGATTCAACCCAAATAAAATTACCCCAAGGCATATAATAACCAAACCTTCAAAGTTCAAGGACAAATAGAGGATCCTAAAAGCAATAAGAAAAACAAATTACATAGTATATAAAGGAAATCTGATTTGTCTGGCAACAGGCTTCTCAGTAGATAACCTACAGGCCAGAAAGAAGTGGGATGATATACTCATAGTGCTAAAGGAAAAAAAAAAACTGCCAATGAAGAATAGTGTACCCAACAAAGCCATCTTTGAAACACAAAGGCAAACAAAAGTTGAGAAAATTCATTATCACCACATTGGTCTTATAAGAATGTTAAAGGGAGTTCTTCAATCTGAAAAAAAAAAAGATAACAACATACAACAACAAAAAAACACCTGAAGTATAAAAGTCATGGGAAAAGGTAAGTACACAGAGAAAATTACTGTAATTTTAGAGTATAAACCACTTATTTTTTTAGTATAAATGCTAAAAACTATAAAAATAATAACTGCAACAGTTTGTTAAGAGCTAGGCAAAGTAAAGATATAAATTGAAACAACAAAAAGTCAAAATGTAAGGGAGAATGGAGCTAAAGTGTAGAGTTTTTAAGTTTTTTTAAATTTATTCTTTTCTTTGTGATCAAAATAAAGTTGTCATCCATTTAAAATAACTTGTTAAAAACATAAAATGTTTTATATAAGCCCGATGGTAACCAGTAGCAAAAACCTATAATATAAACATTAAAAACAGAAAGCAAAAGCAAGAAATTGAAATATACTACCGGAGAAAAGTCACTTAATCAGAAAAGAAGACAGTAAGAAAAGAAGAATGAGAGTAGTTACAAAGCAACCATAAAATGAAAAAATAAAATGGCAGTAGTAAGTCCTTACCTATCAATAACGAGAGTGAATGCCAATGGAGTAAATTCCCCAATCAAAAGATATAGAGTGACTGAATAGATAAACGTACAAGACCCAATTAAATGCTTCTTATAAGAAACCCATCTACAAAGATACATGATTTAAATAGAGAAAATAGAAAAATGTATTTCATATAAATGGAAACCTTAAAAGGGCAGGAGTAGCTATACTTTTATATTAGATGAAATATACTTCAAGTCAAAAACTGTAAAATGAAACAAAGAAGGTCATTATATAGTGAGAACAGACTCAATTTAGCAAGAAGATGTAATAAATATGTATACACCCAACACATAAAGCAAATAGTAAGTACATATGCACCCAGATACATAAAGCAAACATTAACAGACCTGAAAGGATAGACTATAATACAATAATGGTACAGGACTTCAACATCCCACTTTCAGCAAGACAGATCATCCAGACAGAAAATTATCAAATAAACATCAGAATAAATCTGTACTCTAGACCAAATGGACCTAACCAACATTTAAATAACATTTCATCAGCTACTGCAGAGTGCACATTCTTCTCATCAGCACATGGAACATTCTGTAGGATAGACCATATGTTAGGCCAAAAGACAAGCCAAAAATATTTAAAAAGTCACAATTATATTATCTTTTGTGACCACAATGGAATACAACTATGTATCAATGACTAGAGGAACTTTGGAAACTGTATTCAAATACATGGAAGTCAAACACCATGCTCCTGAACAATCAAAGGGTTCATGATGATATTAAAAAGGAAATTAAAAAAAAATGTTTTGAAACCATAGAAAATGGAAACAAAAATATCACAATCTATGGGATACAGAAAAATATTATGAAGAGAAGTGAGGAGAAGTTTACAGCAAGAAATGCTTCCATCAAAAAACTAGGAAGACTTCAAATGAACGACCTAATGTTGTACCTCAAAAAACTAGAAAATGAAGAACAAACCAAACCACCAATTAGTGGAAAAAAAGAAACAATAGACATGAGAGCAGAAATAAATAAAATTGAGACTAAAAGAATTGCAAAAGATCAACAAAATGAAAAGCTGAAAATATAAGCAAAATTGACAAACTTTTGCTAGAGTACGAAGAAAAAAATGAGAGAAAACCCAAATAAATAAAATTAGAGATTAAAAAGATGACATTACAACTAATACCGTAACAATACAAAAGAATACTAGAGAGTATTATGAACAATTACATGCCAAAAAACTGGAAAACCAGGAATATATAGACAAATTTCTGGACATATATGACATACCAAGATTGAACCATGAATATATAGAAAAACTAAACAGACCAATAGCGAATGATGAGACTTAGTCACAAACAAAAAGTTTCCCAACAAAGAAAAGTCCAGGATTGAATGGCTTCACTGCTGAATTCTACTACACTGTTAAAGAAGAACTAACACTGCTTCTTACCAAAGTATTCCAAAAAATTGAAGTAGGAGGGAGTTCTCCCAACTTCACTATACAAGGTCAGTATTACCCTAATACCAACACCACACAAAGACACAAGGAAAAAAGGAAACTACAGTCCAATATCGCTGATAAACATAGATGCAAAAACCCTCACAGAATGTTAGAAAACTGAATGAAACAGCACATCAGAAAGGTTATTCACCACGATCAAACAAAAATTTTGCCAGAAATTAAGGATGTTCCAACATATGCAAATTGAGATACACCACATCAACAAACTGAAGGACAGAAAGCATATGGTTATCTTCATAGAGGCAGAAAACACACTGATAAATTTCAACATTCCTTCATAATATTAAATGCTTAGCAAACTAGATATAGAAGGAATGTACTTCAAAAGAATAAAGATTATATATGAAAAACCCATAGCTAATATCATATGAATAGAGAATAGTTGAAAGCCTTTCTTCTTAGATCTGGAACAGGGCAAAGAGGTTCACTTTCCCCACTTTTATCCAGCGTAGTACTGAAAGTTTCAGTCAGAGTAATCTGGCAAAAGAAAGACATAAAGAACATACAAATTGGATAAAAAATTACAAGATTTTTAAAAATATAAGAGAAAACAAAGCTATCTACTTTTACCATTTTATTGGCTTACATTGACTTGGGTATTCTAGTTAGCGTCATAAAAATAAATAAATAAAAGCATATGAATTTAAATAGAGGAAATAAAACCATCATTCCTTGAAAATGATTTGGTTGTATACATGAAGAAACCAAAAAACTACACATACAAATGACTAGAAATGATAGGAAAACTTAGCAAAATGTTTAACCATAGAGAAGTCAATTGCATGTCTTTGTACAAGTAATAAACGTTTAGATGAAATAATTTAAAGCAAAAGACACCACTTATAATGACAAAAGAAACTATAAAGTGTCTTGAAATTTGTCTTAGTTCATTCCTGCTGCTATAATAAAATACTGGTAATTTATAAACAATAGAAATTTACTTCTTGCAATTCTAGAGGCTGAAAAGTCCAAGATCAAGGTGCCAACAGATTAGGTGTCCAGTAAAGTTTTGTTCTCTGCTTCCAAAATGATGCCTTCTTGCTGTCCTCACATGGTGGGAGGGGCTCAAGAAAGGGACTAGTGAGCTCACTTAAGCCTCTTTTATAAGGTCACTAATCCTGTTTATGAGGTTAAAGTCTTCATGTCTTAATCAATTCTCAAAAGTCCCACCCCACTATCACATTGAATATTAAGTTCCAACATACAAATTTTGAGGGAGTGGATGGAAACTGACATTTAGACTTTAGCAGGAATAAATCTAACATATTCTACAGAGTCTCTACAAAGGAAGTTTATGCATTAAGGAAGAATATTAAAAATGACATTGGAGATATAGAGCAAAATAGGATGAGATGGAATGAGAAGAGATGTGAGAGAGGATGTTGGTGGCTCACACCTGTAATCCCAGCACTTTGGGAGACTGAGGCAGGCAGATCACGTGAGGCCAGGAGTTTGAGACCAGCCTGGCCAATTTAGTGAAATCCCATCTCTACTAAAAATACAAAAATTAGCTTGGTGTGGTGGCAGGCACCTGTAGTTTCAGCTACTCAGGAGGCTGAGACAGGAGAATAGCGTGAACACGGGAGGAAGAGGTTGCAGTGAGCCAAGATGGTGCCTCTGCACTCCAGCTTGGGTGACAGAGTGAGACTTCATCTCAAAAGAAAAAATAAAAAAGAAAGAGAATCAAATAAAGGCATAAATATTGAGTATCCTGAAAATAATGTATAAATAAAATAAAATTCCAATGAAAGTTCCAATAGATTTTGTGTCATCTTGTGTGTGTGTGTGTGTGTGTGTGTGTGTGTGCATTTGCTAAATTTGAGAAACTCATTCTAATATTGATGTAAAATATAAATTATCCAAAGCATTAAAATATACCTGCTGTTTTGATTTTTTTTGCCTGATGTTTAGGGTAATATTTTTTATTTTGTTTGATTTTATTTATTTTTGTAGCTCAGGCTTATAATATTAATCATAATTCATAACACCTGTTATCATTAGTCTATGCATGGCTTTCTTTTATTCTTATTTATTTACATAAGAGAAATGAACACTTATAAACCCATTACTCAATTAGATAATTAGAGCCTTACCATTAATGTACAATGTTCAAACGATAAATGTAGTGAACCCATTTTAAACTATGCTTTTCACAGTATACTTGTCCCCTCTTCTGAGAAAGAGACCTGGCAATAGTTTTCTTTCGTAGAACCTCTATTTCTTGATTTCCTATTCCAATTATAACTAGAAATCGCCACCTGTGACTAAAGCCCACCCCATCAGAGTTTCTTTCTCAGGGTGGAAGCTGGGAGGAGTCACCTAAAGACAGAAGGCTGTCTTGATGGCAGGATTCAAGGAAATTACCCACTATTTCCTATCATGAGAGTCCCAGATCTGACTTGGTGGCCTGGATGCTATATTCTTTCTTAGATTCTGTAACTGAATAGCCTTCTAAAAATCAAGCTCCTTTCTTCAAGTTAGCATGAATCTATTCAATTGTTTGCCACCAAGAATTATAGCAACTTCTCTTTATATTGGCTTTGTCTACATGATTAATGACTTAGCTTCATAGATATGTAAATATCTGAAGTCTAAGTCTAGGCTCACCAAACTAATGTTCTAATGATGTAAAACTCCACTAAGGAAAACTCCACACTACTGAAAAGTCAATTTATCTAATGTGAATCAATAAACATATCTTGTCTTCTTTAAAAATTTATTAGTAAATAAGATGAGAAAATGAGGAAAAGACACCCATGGTGTCTCTAAATGAAAATAAAATCTATTATTTCAGTCATATTGCTAAATTTCTACTTTTTAGGCAAAGATTTTGAGACATGTTTCATGAGGCCCCAGGCTCCTTAAGTTTCATATGTAACATTTTTTTGCCTTCTTGTGAGAAACAAAAGGAATTAACAGACTGTTGCATTTTTGTTTAAAATGAAGTATGGTCCTCCTCTTTCCATAGATACACTGCCTGTGTAGGGAGAAGGCTATATAATATCTCAAATTTATATTTAAAACCTTCTTTGTTTAGAAGTCATGCTTATTTGTTTTGTATGCCTTTGCAAAGCAATAGGGGGTCAGCTATTGACTAGATGTCAGGAATGTTAATGATTTCTGCAGGGAGCAAAGTACTAAGTGATGAAGAGATTAGAACATCTTTTTTGTATTCCTTTGGGATGGGTCACCTGTTTGTCCACTAGAGGTCTGATTGTGGAAAAGTGGCTGACCTCATTTCTATCCTCATTACCAAGTAAACCACACTAGCTCGGGAGTCTCAGTCTAAATAGGCAACTGAGGAATCCTACCTTCAGTAAAAAGCTGGGAGCAATGTATTCAGTACATGCGAATCAATAAATGACAGTAATCCCTCTACAATTACATCCATTCAAATCAGCACCTTTGGTCATTAGTTACTTAACAGGTTACAAATTCCCTTTCTTCCATCATTCTTCAACATTTCTTCATTTGTTTTTAACAATATTATTAAATAGATTGTCTTGTTGAGATCTAGAAATGTCCATTGCATTTTTGATCAACCATAATTGTCATCATATTTAAAAGAGAAATCCAATTACTTTGACCTAGAATAAAGTCAGGGAGGCCATGTTGACTCCATTTGGTTACCCCTTTTGGTTACCAATTTCCTTTCAATATAATTACAAGTCATCATTTAAATAACCTGTATTATCTTCAATAAAGACCATTTTTTGGTAGTATTTTTAAAACTGTACTTACTTCAGACTTCCAGAATTTCTCTAATTTTTTATAAATCCTTATACATAGATTATTGATGGAAGTTTCTTGGTATCATTTGTAAGTTTTCTCAGTAATTTGCTACACAATTTGTTTCAAGAGACTTGAACTCATTTGAATGTTTAGCTACTTGCAATCTATTATAGACTTCAACTGCTTCTTTACTGGTATTTGGTTTACCCTTTTAAGAAAAAAACAGTTCCTTACTGAGAAAAAGAAAATAAAAAAAAATATATTTTTTTTCTTTTTGTAATACATCAATATTTCGCCACTGGCCCAAGGCACAAAACTTATTTATTGGAACATAATTTAAAATACACTTTCACGTGCTCACAGCAAATCTGCAAATCTTAACTCTTTGTAGCTCTGCCCTCTCTAACGATTATAGTATCTGGTCACAGGCCTCCCTGGACTTAGCAAGGATTTGAAGATATGGCATTTCTGTTCTTCATATAAGTTACTTACATGAGCTCCTTCTTTTTAGCCTGTTTTTATTGTAGATTTATTTCTAAGAGAAATTTATTGCTTTTTGTTCTTTTTTGGCAACTCCAAGAGAAGGTTATTTATAAAATAGGCTCATTTCTCTTCCTAGACCACACAGCTGTGAAAGTCACTATGAAGGACTGAACCTTACACGTATATGTGTTTGCGATATGTTGTGAAATCTTTTAAAATTCTATGTTTAGTTACACATATGCACATATACATATACACACATACAATTATGAAAAATAAAATTTAAGCTGAGGTATGAAACACTACTATGCAGAATGCTATGGTTTAAATGTTTGTGTTCCCCAGAATTCATATGTTGGAATCCTGGTCCCCAGTGTGATGGTATTAGGAAGTGGGGCCTCTTGGGAGGTGACTAAGTCATAGGACAGAGGCTTCATAAATAAGATTAAGACTCTTATAAAAGAGTCCCCAGAGAGTTTTCTGGCCCCTTCCACCATGTGGAAACACAGCTATAAGACCCTATGAACCAGAAAGCAGGCTTTCTCTAAACACCGAATCTGCCAGTGCCTTGATCTTGGACTTCCCGGACTCCGAACAGTGAGAAATAAATTTTGTTGTTTATAAGCTACCCAATGTATGGTATTTTGTTATAGAATGACCAAGACACAGAACTTGCAAAAAGGACATGGGAGGAAACTGATTAGTTGCCTTTATACTTCCCATTCATACATATGGCACAGAAAGGCCAACCATTGGAAATTAGAAAAAGAATTTTGAGGGTTGCCTTGGAGTGAGTTGTCCTACATATCTCACCTCTTTCCTTTTAGTGGGGAGGAGCGGGAGGATATCTCCTTAGGGAACTGGACTTCCAAAGGACCACGTGGAGAGCTTATGTGACTCTCATTCCCATTGCCACCAAAGCACACAAACATAGTTTGAGTGGCACAGTGAACTTGTGTCTGAATCATCTTTAAGAATCCAAAGCTTGAATGTTAGCTGGGTCTGCCCATGATAGCAGAGTATAGAGTTGCAATTTAGTAAATAATGGAGCTCCCAGAGTTTGTCAAGGGAAAGGAAGAGGTGTGGCCACATGGGAGGCAAAGCCCACAAGATGAAACCCTGGATCCTTTCCAAGAGTCTGAGTGGAGGGTAGATGGGATCTCAGCTGAAGGAAGCTGGCAGTGGTCTAATGTTCAGAGGCTATAGGAGGAGCCACAACTAGCTGGAATACTGATATTCCCTGTGTCAAGGGACTTCAGGCAGTAAGTCTCCAACTGTGGGAGATCTTCAAATAACTCAGAATAGTGCTATGAGAGAGAGAAGCAGCTCTGAATACCAGGCCAAGTTCAGAAAGACACGAGAACATCAGCTTCACTCCAACTAGTCAAAACAACCCACAAAAGCAAAAATAAAAATCTCCTTTTTCATAGTTGCAAGGAGCTTCTCAGGTATAGAGAAGAAAACGCTAAGTTTTTACTTGTAGGCACTTCTTTAGTTATAGGCCCACATTAGCGAATAATGTCAGCCTCGAATGTACTAGAGAGTTTCTATTGTCACATAGGATTGAACAGCTGAATTATAGAATTGAGCCTGTATTTTGCAACTAAATGAGACTGTAGGAGTTTTTAATTCCTTCAGAGTGACCAGGCTGTCATGGGGGTTTTGATCCAGGTGCTTGGGAAGAACTAGACACTGAATGTTTGAAAGAACCACAGTCAAAAAATAAACATGTTATAATTGCTCTCTATTAGTCTTGTTTGTTACTCAGGAAAATCACTATAATAGGCTAGAGCACATGGATCCTGCTTTAAGTCCAAATATCTAGTATATTAGGAAAGTTTTTATAATATGGTATATTTATGATTATCTCCTGCTTTCTCCTAGTTACCAGGATTGTTTTCCATTCTTGGCTTTGTTTCTTCTCTTTGTAGACAAGCCTGGTGATAGTCCTTTACAATCTAACAAAGCCCTTCCTCCAATGAACGTTATTTTCTTTTGTAATCTATGTGTCCTACTATCCATGGCTTTCCTCCAGTTATTGACTTGTGTTTTCGTTGGTGACTTTGATTTATCTCAAAACTTTATAATTGTAACTTAAACTTCTTTGTACACAACCTGTCTGTCTTTAACATATTCAACAGCTCTCCAGTGAAACACAAACTTTTTATTTAGTATTTCTATTTACTTAGAGGATCAAGATCTCTGCTGCTTGTCATCCACCTGATTTAATAGCAGTTTTATTTAAGGATTAGACATGGGTGTGGTGAGCAGGGATGCATCCAGTATAAAGACCTATGTTCTCATCCTAACTTGCAATTCTATTGCTGGTCTAAATGAACATGTATAATGGTTACTAAAGCTCCATAAAAGATCAGTATTTTCAGAAATAGTGAGGATATATCATTTTTATCATTTTTACATAATTTGCTATACAAAGGTCATTTAGAAAATTTTAATTTCATTGACACGCACTTAACCAAAAAGGTCAGAGCCACATTTCTGTTGATTTAGGATCATGACATACATATTTTTGAAGAATTATTGTTTTGTATACTAAACTAATTGAATATATATCTACTTTAAAATTGCGTAGTCCAGAGGAAACAATTAAAAAGTGTAATTATTGAATACATGATGTGACAAATCAGCCATATAAGAAAAACTCATATTTTCTAGTTACTATGAGAATAATTATGGATAAGTAACATCTCTCCTTTCCTTTGCATGAAAGTGAAAACACATTTACAGAAGTTTTTTTTTTCTCTTAATCTGTGTATTAGCTTGTTCTCACACTGTTAATAAAGACATATCAGAGACTGAGTTATTTATAAAGGAAAGCGATTTAGTGGACTCACAGTTCCACATGGTTGGGGAGGCCTCACAATCATGATGGAAGGTGAAGGAGGAGCAAAGGCATGTCTCATATGGCAGCAGGCAAGAGTGTGTGCAGGGGAACTCCCCTTTATGAAACCATCAGATCTCATAAGATGTATTCACTACCACGAGAATAACATGGAAAAGACCTGTCCCCATGATTCAATTACCTCCTACCAGGTCCCACACATGACACATGGGAATTATGGGTAGCTGCAATCCAGGATGACATTGGTGGGGTACAAAGCCAAACCATATCAATCTGTTGTGTAGAAAGAACTAAAAAACAAAACAAAACAAAACAAAAACTAGGAACGCCTGAAACGTGAATAAAGCTGATATCTTTTATAGTAACAAAAAGTTGTTTCGACATTTAAAACTATGCAAAACAACAGGAAAATAATCTTTTAAGGTTTATAAATGCCAGCTAGAAAAAATTAAGCAATTATACTGAAAATTTTCAGCTCAAATTGCTTGCACTATAGAAACTAGAGTGATGGGAGAAACAGCAGGCCATTGGATATTTAGAGCTACAACCAGGAAAATTTCACAAAGAGTTTTCTTAGTATTGATTGAATATCACACATTATCATTGACCAAGGAGCAACAAAAGAAATAATAAATTGTTCAGATGAGAAACATTAGTTAATATCTAGAAAAGGAGAATTTGAAATTTAATGACTTGGGAAGGTTTTCAAAGATTATAATTTCTTGAAGAGAAAAACATTGAAAATAAAAATAAATTAGAAAGAAAACATAGTCTATCAAATATGAAACATGAAATAAGGAGAGAAATCTCAGGGAGATAACAATAACCAGCTTCTGACAAATAATAATTAATTAAAGCAGAACTCACAATGAAGCTGCATCTCATACCTATTGGTACTTTTGGATATACTTCTGCCTTTGACAAAAATTATTGTCTTTTCCATTTTATCTCAAGAGCTAGAATAGAAAGGTTAAAGTGTTTTAAAATGTTATAATAAACTGAATGGCATCAGAGAAAGAAATGAATGGATCAGTTACACAAAAGAATGAATCAAATGAATGTATCAGTTATACAAAAGATCACTTACATCATTTCTGTCATTGTTTATTAATCTTTCCTGCATGTTTTGGCAGGAGCAAATTATTGCATCGTTTTTGTTGTTGTTCAGCATTCTTTTTTTTTTAACCTTTGATCTCCTTTTTTTTAAAATTTACATTATAAAGGAAGAAGATAAAGAAGACTGACATTTATAGGGTTTCATCTACACCCTAGGAACTGTGATGGACATATTAAATACTATTATTTAATTTTTGCAAAATTTCTTGAGGTACGTAGAATTATTTTTGTTTTTCAGATGAATCATATGTGTGATTTGCCAAGAACTATAAAGCTACTGGATGAGCAAGCTCAGTTAGTATTCTTTCCACCACATCATAGTATTTCCAAAAGCAATTGGTAGTCATAATTATGACCACAGAATATTCTGGAATCATCAAAGAAGGATTAAATAATCTTCAATGTGCAATATTTGTTTAGTTTTGAAAGAGTAGAAATAGTTTTCCTCAACAAGCAATTCACATGGTTATAGTTTATAGCTGGAGGAAGAAATAATACAAAATGCTCAAGGTTGTGTAAGGGAGCACATTCCTTTGGTGGGCTTCTCCCAAATCTACAGGTCTCAGCTGTGAGGAAATACCTCTGCTTTCCTCATGTTGTTCTAGTCTCTGCTTAAGGACCTTGTGCTTTCTAGTTTCTTCCAAGCTTCCAGCCCCCATCGATCACTGACTTCCACTCCCATGTGTTCAACATTGAGAAGTCCTTTACAGAGTAGGGCAGCTGCATCAATGATAGACTGAATAAAGCAAATGTGGCACACATATATCATAGAATACTATGCAGCCATAGAAAAGAATGAGTTCATGTCCTTTGCAGGGACATGGATAAAGCTGGAAACCATCATTCTCAGCAAACTAACACAAGAACAGAAAACTAAACACTGCGTATTCTCAGTCATAAGTGGAAGTTGAACAATGAGAGCACATGGACACAGGGAGGGGAATATCACACACCAGGCCAGTCGGAGGGTAGGGGACAAGGGCAGGTAGAGCATTAGGACAAATACCTAATGCATGCAGGGCTTAAAACCTAGATGATGGGTTGATGGGTACAGCAAACCACTATGGCACATGTATAACTATGTAACAAACCTGTACATTCTGCACATGTATCTCAGAACTTAAGGTATTAAAAAAAAAAGTAGGGAAGCTGCTTACTGATCCACCTTCTCTGACTACTCAAATACATCAATACCTCTTGGCCCTAAGTATGCAGGCTAATTTTATTATAAAGGTTTATGCTCCCAGAGGAATTGTTAAATGATATATCTGTGTCATAATTAGTTTAAATAGTGGAATTCATATGAGGCATCTCTGCCACAGTGATTTGCATATAGTGGGCAGCCAATACATTATAATTGAATAAAACGTAATTCCATTAAAAGCCATAGAGGGGTCATTATTGAAGGCAAAGAGATAGCAAACTGGATGCACAGTGGAATCAGCTTTAAAATATGCAGATTCCTAGGCTTCATACCAAATAAAATAAGCCAACATATCCAGTGTTGGTACCAGGATTCCATTTTTCAATGGCTCTCCTTAGCCTCCCAAGGCAGAGAATGAGCTGTTTTGAGGAACACCTGAGAGGAAAAGAAAAACCTCCCTCACAGCTGGAGCCTTGAGTACAGAAGGAGCATAGTGAGAGGAGGTTTGAAAGTTGGGAGGAACCAGATTGGGACGAGTTAAGGTGTTTATATGTGGTCCAAGAGGCAGTGGAGAGACATTTAATTTGTGCTTTAAAAAGATCACTTTCTAGAATGTTGTGAATATACTGATGAGAGCTGTGGTAGAGTCAGAGAGCCAGTTAAGAGGGGATTATTGGTTCTGATGATGAAGAAGCTGACAGTCTCCTTGATTAGGACAAAGCCAGTAGCTGGAGAAATGGGGGTAAACTCAGGAATTAGAGAGATAGTTAGAAGACCAGATAGGCAGAAATTAATAACTTACTGGATAAGTGGGATTAGGAAATAAGAGGAA
This sequence comes from Cacajao melanocephalus, assembly GCA_963573385.1. Lineage (NCBI taxonomy): Eukaryota > Metazoa > Chordata > Mammalia > Primates > Pitheciidae > Cacajao > Cacajao melanocephalus. The sequence goes on from CAUYLG010003545.1 coordinate 54,329, forward strand.
TAGACTCCACTTCCAAATCCTAACAGATAACATAATTTATTAATGCTGAATAATTATCAGGACAGAAATTCCATACAGTTTTAAATTAGATAGACGTCACTGAGACTTAATTAGCACTCTGATTTAGAGAAAGAAGGAATTTGAGGTCATATGCCCTCTTCTGTTCCATTCGTCCTATTTTAATTATCTAAAAAGACATTTTTCCATTTTATGCATATTTCGACCAATCTTAGTGTTATCCCTTACCTAACATTATATATAAACTTAATCTCTCATATTACAATTTTGGTTTATTTAATGTTCACCTGTTCTCCTTGTACACAGACTGGTTGGCTAAATCTTCAGCCTTGGATGAGTCATTCTGGGTCATCACCATGACTCATTCACAGGCTACCAATGAGCATGGCTTCACTGTAGAACGAAATAGAGGTTGCCCTGAAGACTTGACTTATAAAATTTTAGGGTTATGCTATAGACAAGCCTAACTTTAACCACAGGTTGTATTCAAAATACTGTAATTTTCTCATTATCTAAAAGTTTCACATTCTGGCTCCTTTTTATACAACTTAACAGTATGAGAAGGAGTTTCTTAGGTTGCCTACTTCCCATAAAAAATAGAGTACATAAAAAGGTAATTCATAAAAGAAAAAATACTTGCTGCTAAAGTGTTTAAAAATAATTTGGCCTGACTTATAACACAAGAAATCCAAATTTAAACAATGACATATAATTTTCACACATATTAAAAATAATTCAAAAATAAAAATATCTGAGTCCAAAAATGTGCTTTCAAATGAATACATCTCTTACATGACTACAATTTGGTATAAGCTTTATGGAAAGTTATTTGTTAATATGTATCAAGACATTTTAAAGAGATTTTTTGCATTGGCCCAATAATTTCACTGTTTAAAAAATAATCTAGAATGTATTAAGAAATTTAATAATGTATCTTTAATTTCAGAGATAGTTATAATTTCAAAAATCTGCAAATAGTCAAAATGTCCCACAATTGTGAAATATTTGATATTAGAAAGTAAAAATGCAGAGTGTCAAATTATAGAGTATGAGGTAAAATATGCAAGCAGATTCATATCAAAGACAGCAAGTATTAACAGTGAATATTTGAAGGTTAAATAATAAGGTTTCTTTGGTCTTTTTTGTGTACATTTCTGAGTACTCCAAGTAATTGGCAATAAACATATGCTACTTTTGTTCCTAAAACACCCCACATTTTTGCATAAAACAGGCATGTCTGAATAGAACTCTCAATTTTGAGGGAAGGATTTACCTTCACTATATATTTAATTATTCTACACATTTCAGGCTTTATTTAAATGTTGACAGCTTTTTATTTTCTAGTTTTATCAAATTGGGTGCACATAATAATTTAGGTTGTCTTGCTCCACTTCTGCTATAACTCTGTCCTTTTCCGGTTTCTATATCACAGAGGATGAGAGATCATCACAGCACTGCCAGACTCCCCTGCAGCTATGGTAAGTGTATGTGACCTAGATCTCTGTAGCAGGTACACCTGCTGAGATGTAGAGGAAGAAATGGTGGCCTTGGGCAGTGAGGCAGGGTTCTTGGCAAGCCTGGGGGCAGAGTCATCTGGCTTGCCTGACCAGCTTTGTGGACCCTTCAGACGTCGCAGGTATTGAGCCACGAGCAGTGACGATAGCAGTGTTTTCACTAGAAGAACCAGGTGCTATTAAAGTAACATTATTCATGGCATTCCTAAAGAGTCTGAGTCATGTAACATTTAAACATAACTCCTTCCTTAGATGAACAGGGATCTTGTTGCTTTCAACAAAGACCCAGCTGCAATACTTAATCAGGACCATGTTGGCAAATGTGTCATTAGGTGTATTACTTTCTGCCACAGTGAATGCCATTTCCGTGACAGTTTCCCATGGTTCTCTCAACCTTGATCTTCTTTCTTACAATTCTCCCCATGAACCCTCTGTCCAGCTGTTTGTTTTCTTGCTGTTTGGTGAGTATTTGCTTTGTGTTCTATTCTTGATAGCATTGTTCATGTTGGTGCTGACCTGGGAATACCCATTCTCTACCTTCCCCAGTCATCCTTCCAGGCTCAGCTATAATCTTGTCCTCCTCCGTGGAAACTTGCCTGCCTCCTCCAGTGCTCACGGATCTTCCAGTTCCTGGATGGTTTCAGCCTTTATTCAGCACAAAATATTTGGTCTTTAATGTTGACTAGTTTTGTATTGAAAGCCAATTACTGAGTATGCCTATGATCTAATCTCTTTCATAGTATTGTATTTCTACAATACTCCCTCTACAGAAATCTCTCAGAGTTCTGATATGCACCAGGGATAGTGCCAGGCCCTTCTCAAGAATATAGTAATATAATGAATGACAATGGTTCACTTATGTACTTAAAGAATATTCCAGTAGAATTAAGTTAACCAGAAGGTTTGGGGAATGCTATGGTTTGGTTAGTTGAATTTTCCATTTAACTGAGAGATATGCAAATGATCTTTCTCTAAGTTTAATTGGGAAGTGTTATCTCGAGTGCATTTGCTCACCTTTTTGTCTAAGGAAGTACATGAGAGTAATGCACTATAATGCGATGTGCACAGGTGACCTCTTCTCAAAAGAAGTCAATTCCGTTGCTCTTGCAACTGCAAGTGATTTCACTCTTTGAGTTGTCATCGCACTTTATGGCCATCATAAGAATATTGCCTTATTTGGTTTTTATTGTTGTATTAATAAATTTATAAATTATTATATTGTTTTTATTGTTGTATTTTTATTGTTGCATTGTTGTTGTATTATTTGGTTTTTTTATTGTTGTATTAGACACATTAAAATCTATCACTCAATTACAAATTGACATGATAAAGAAATGGCTTCTTCTTTTTTAACTTTTATATTCCCCACTAGACCTGACCCAGTGTCATAAACATAGGAGGTACTAAAATCTTAGTTAAATGAATTGAGACAAGAGTACAAAAAGTCAGTCTTTTAAATACCAGAGTAAGAGATTTTTTTTTCCCAGAAGGTGTAGAATTTGGGGTTAAATTTGTAGTGCCACTAAGACAAATTAATAAGAAGTTACTCTTTACAAAAAAATTCATTATGAGCTTATCTTCAAGCTATTTGACATTCTTCCTTAGAAAAAACTGAAATAAATTTGTAGAATTGAGTGTTTTTGTTATTTTTTCTTGGATAAGTGTGAGTTTTATTACAATTTTTCTAAACTTTCCTTTATGACAAGAAAATCATCGTTATTTTAATTTCTATATTTTGTCACATTAGTTCTTAGTCTGACCTCTCATAAAATTTTCATGGATATACTTTATACCTCTGAAATTAATTTGTAATTTTTCTCCCTCAAATTTGGATACTTTAAATATTTGTATACTTTGTGTCCTGGTTTTGATTTCTTTTTAAGAATCATGAGCTTTAACTGAAAGACATGTTGTCTAGATATATTATCTAATTTTCTTTAATACTAAAAACACTATATAGAAAATGTTGTGAATTTGAAGGTACATATGCTGCAGTTGGGATGGCCTCATACAGTTTGCTTTATTTTCTAGGACACTGAGAAACATGTTGATGAATATACAGAGACAGGGCAAGCAGCATCAGCAGTTGAGTGAGTGGCTGTGCTACCAATGGACACAAACTCCACAGAAAAAGCACTAGGAACTCAGAAGATCTTGTCCCTTGCTGGCAGTATGTGAATTGCAATAATAATATCTGTCTTCACATCAGAGTCATGATAAGATATGTGAAATTCTTGAAAATGTTGAAGTGTCATAAAAAGAATGCAATTTGATATTTAAAATTTTACTTTTTAAAATGTTTTCTTAGATGTCAGACTTCTTTTAAGTCATATGATAATCCTCTGATATAGCTGGGCTAAGCTTTATACTTTCCATTTTATTGATGTGGAGAAAGTTAAATAGTTTAAGTTTGCTTGGAAACAGAAATTCAGATAATAGGAAAGTATTTTAACTCTGTATCCAACACAATTTTCACTATATTATACAATCTACCTTTTTCATATTAAGAGTAACTCTATTACCAATAAACATACTAAGTTCAAACTACTTTAGCTATAATCTCATCCTGGCTGCAGCTCACTAAAGGGTAAGTAGAATGAGGAGATCTAGGTGGCAGAGGTGGAGATATATAACTTCTAACAGTAGCATACTGGGACATGTTTAACAATTGGCTCTCTGTAAAACAAAATATTCTAATTGGTAGTGTGTGCCAATTTCTGTGGTATAAATACTCCCATTGTGGCTGACTTTGGGCTACTATTATGATGTCACCGTGTAGGAAGTTGGGAAAAAATGAGATGTGTACATTGATGCTTGCACAGAGAGACAAGGATACCTGTCTTTGGCAGGTAAACAAGACACAGGCATAAATAAGTAAAATATAAAAGGAAACATCTTTTAAGAAGGGAGCAGCTTAGGAATCTTACTAGAATCATGGGCACTCTTCACAGAGGAAAGTTCACCACATAGATCCCAGTATAGTATACCAACCATCCACTGGAGAGAGCCATTTCCACAATGAAGTGTTTCAGAGAGTGCCCTGCACATAGTTGTGGAGCAGGGGTGCCAGAGGCTGGGGCACAGACTAAGAAATAGCCTTCTTACTAAAAGTGCATTTTCATTTAGCATGATATGTCTAGTGAGGAAATAAATGCCGTCTCTCTAGAAACATTATGGGCAGAATATTGAAATAATGGGGATTTAGGGGGTTGTTAAGAAGGAAAACTTTTAGCTCTTTAGGTGGAGGTCCAAGCAGCATTAAGGGTGACAACTTTCTCCTCTTCTTAAGAAGAAAACCTGAGCAATCTTTCTAGTCAAGCGCTACCACTTGCTGTCCACATCACCTTGCTCTATTTACTCCAATATACCACCATAAATTGGTACATTTACAACCTCCAGTTTACTACCATAGTTTTTGGTTTTTCACCTCAGATTGTATGAAGGAAACTACTGCTAAATTCATAAAAGGAGAAACATTCCAAACTTGGGCAAAATAATAATCACATATGCTACCTAGGTTGTTAATAATTTACCATGAATTTAACTTATTGGTTATTCCTTAGACAGTTTGCCATGTGCATTATTTATGGGGTTTTTCTACTTTGGTGGACTACAGCTGTCATATTAATTTTTAATCAAATTGTGGAATTTTGTAAGTAATTCTTAAAGCCAGGTGAATACAAACACAAAAGATACCTAGGGAATAGTATTTAAATGTATTCTATTCCTAGGAACACATTTGCCATTCACTTTAAACACCAAATATCAAAATAATTTTAAGAAAAACAGTTGACAGGCCATACATTCAGTTTCTCTAAGTAAACCTCGATCTTACTTATGACTATAAATTTCACATATTTTACTTTTAAAGAAAAAGCCAGGAACTGAATATTTATAATCCCAAGACTGTCCCATTCTTTATCGCATTCCTTAGGGGCTTTTACCCAGCCCAAGGAGAATAGGGTAACTGACATTCTCTGCAATCTGCCAAGGGCTAAATTCTTTTCCCCCAAATGCATTGCAATCATTCTCTTAGTATTAAAATGCATAAATTTGAGAAATTATGAAAGGAAAGGCTTAGTAGCTTCAATAAATTATTAACAGGGTTAATTATCAACCCACTTAAAATGAAAGCACACACTCCTGGACATTGCTATTAAATGTATTGTAGATGGAATTTCTGGTGCAAATTTTCAAGAACTGAGAAATATTATTATTATTACAGACTAAAAGCAAAAATCTGTGAAATACAGATCCTGTAAAAGAAGCTTCTCTTTTACCAGAGTCTATCTGACTTGGTATGAAAAAATTAGGTTTATGTATTGAGTTAGAATCAACAAAACTGGTTTTGTGTATAGGGTTTCTTCTTTACTTACTGGCTTCCCGACCTTGGATTAGTCATCAGACTTCTCAGAGCCTCGCCCCCTTACCTAGAAAATGAGGACTGTGATGCCATCTGCACCACAGAGCTGTAAGAACTAGATGGTAATGTGGTATGTAAAGCTTCTGTAAGGAATTTTTATATTATTATGCTTATATTATGTGTGTGAGACTGAAGGAGACCCAGGCATCTACGATCACCTCCCCCTTGACTTCCACACTGCATTTCAATAGAAGAAAAGGCTGGCTGATTGGCGCCTCCTGAATCACCTTCCTGTAAATAGCAGGCATGGTATGCGGGAATCTCTCCGGAAGACACTGTTTTTACTTAAACAAGATCAAACCCCCACCCCACTCCTCCATCCAGAGACCAGAAACCGTTTCACATGTAATTCCTAAAACTGTAAACCCAAGACCCTT
>CAUYLG010003547.1:0-42311 GCA_963573385.1 Cacajao melanocephalus
GCCTTGGCTGGATGCGGTGGCTCACACCTGTAATCCTAGCACTTTGGGAGGTTGAGGCGGGAGGATCACTTGAGGTCAGGAGTTCGAGACCAGCTTGGCCAACCTGGTGAAACCCTGTCTCTACTAAAAATACAAAAATTATCTGGATGTGGTGGCACACGCCTGTCATCCCAGGTACTTGGGAGGCTGAGACGGGAGAATCACTTGAACCCGGGAGACGGAAGTTGCAGTGAGCCAAGATCTTGCCACTGCAATCCAGCTTGGGTGACAAGAGTGAAACTACATCTCAAAATATACATATATACTTTTTGAAGAAGGACTAGGACTTAGAAGGCATTTAAACATATAAGAGGAAATTCCTACAAAGTTTTAAAATGTCAGTAAGAATGTGGACCTATTGGGGCTATGATTACTTACTGTTTTGAATCATTCTTTTTGCCACTAAAGGTGGAAAAATGTACGTTAATGCAAAAATGACTTTGAACACTGTAGTATGTATTCAGGAAAATCCTGTGCAGTGAACTAGATGAGCTAGGGCCGTCCCTACACCACATTGTAAAGGTTGGGATGTATGTTTTTAGTACCTCACTTTGCCCTTTCTGTGACCTTTTCCAATAATCATTTTTATTGCCAGGCACAGAATTTTCTCTCACCTAGTGTGTTTTCCCTCTCTAGGGAAACACTGAGCTGATATACTCATTCGTGCTTTAGAAATCAAAGAATGACTACTTGTAGCTGTATTTCGATTAATAACAAACATACTTCATGGATTAGGGACTGTGTTAATATTCATTTATTAGGATCTTCTTGGTTTCTTTCAAATAATATTATTAAATCTCTAACTGCATTGCCTTTTTGGAAGACTAGTTTCTATTGAGATTTTAAGATAACTGTAAAGGGCAGCCTCTGAAGGATTATTTTTCAGATAAGATTTCATGAGATGTTTAGATTTTGAATATTGGGTATTAGCGTCTTTGTTATTTATAGATGATTAGAGAACAGAATCGGGGCTTGAGGAACTCAATAAATAATGCCATCTTAGTTTTCCCTCACCATTCTACCCAGGTATAGAAGCAGTTCACAGAGAGATAGACATACATCAGGACAGATATAGAAAAATATTATCTTATCACAGATACAGATGAACTTAGGAAATTTAGATTTTTTAGGTAGATAGATTTGCTGGCAGTCTGCCCCTAAAAGTAGGGAGACTCAGCCCAGTTAACCAGAGAGACCCAGTTACAGTCAATGGCAGCTCTGCACAATATCAGATGTCCCCAAAGAGGGCCTGTCCTGAAATTACAGAGTGGAGAAGCCTCTTTGGGCAGGCTGGCTGCCATAAATTAATGGAAGAAGAATAGAGCCAAGGTACCCATGCTCAGTTCCTGCTCCTAAGTTTACCAATCAGAAAATTCACACATTTTCTTCTGGGGAAAATGTAGGAGGCGGAAAGAAAGGGGTCAGGAAGTTGTTTTTTAAATGAATGTTTCTTAACAATAAGAGGTATGTGTTCTTCCCTGGCATTTTGCAGCTTTATTCTCTTAATCCAGTAACTTAGCCATAGGTCCAACGTCTGCTTTTCAAAAGATTATATCTTTTTATCCCTCTCTGGTTCTTCAGTCTAAGTCATTTAGTTCTGAACCTGAGCAGGAAACAGGGGACCTGTTTACTGGAATTGCTGAAATTCATTATCTTGTGCATTGGGCCAGAAAACTTCAGCAAGACACAGATTGCAATTTAGGGATGAAAATGCTAGTAGAGCCAGAATGGTGACTTAAGGCCTTAGGTATTGGTAAGTGTACCACTTTGGTTTTTGGTTTTACATTACACAGATTTTTAAATTTGTGTGATTGTTTTTTAACTGGTGGTGCAGGTTTAATGAGCATGGACCTTGATGCTATACTTTAGGAACTCTTTGACCAAACATGTATAACTGTTTCTATACTGGCAGGTATACAGAATATGTCTTTAAAAATCTCTAGCCATTGGGAAGCCAGAGCACATGGGCTACTGGCAAACTGAACTACATAGGAAGGCAGAACCTAGTACGTACTCAAGGAATGGACAAGCTTTAAAACACCAAAAATAAGTGTTTTAGACCTCAAAACAAATAGTGCTTCAGTTAAATAAAAAATCGCAAGGTAGCTGAGCACTACATGTGCCACAGACCGCCACTGTGAGCTGCAAACTCTTTTTAAAAACTGTTGGTGGGTAGGCAATGCTCAAAGGGAGGCTGTATCTTCTTTTCTTTGCAAGTAGGACAAAGTGAGTGAACTGGCAATTAAAAGCCTCTGTGCCTGTTTGTAGAAATGAGTTGTTTATGAATTCAAGGAGGAACCAAAGAGTTTGGGAAATACTCTCCAGTCTCATTATTAGGAGAAATAGTAAAAGAATAAGACAAAAGGGAGGAAGGCAGGCTGATTAAGCTGCAGGAAGAAAGAGATTTTTGTTATGAACTTGACAACTTAGAGAACCAACTGGAGAGATGTGAAGGACAGTTGAGATGGTGAAGAAAGGCCAAGGAGGTGCAACCAGGGTCTCAAAGGTTCATACAATAGATATTAGAAAATGAGACCCTGTTAGTTCTTACTATATCAAGAGCACTAGCTAGAAATAGTAAAGTCTAGGGGAGGTGAAACCTGGAAAGCCAACTGGTACAATTGATCTAAATGGGTCCAAGAAACTGTGGAGAGATGCTGTTTTAAAACTGAAGCTTGAAAGATCACAGTAGATCCCTTGAGACTGAGTTGGCTATAATAAGTAAGTATAAAAATCTGGACATATTTAAGAAATGAAAATGATATCATAGTAAAATGATCTTAGAATCATTAGATGATTAGTGTGCAAGATGAGATATTTACCGTGAGTCATTATACAGGAATTGCCTGAGTCCTCAGGAAATGCACACAAGAGATTTATGGCATTGGGGATCTAAGGGATTAGAGTATCAGATCCTAAGGGATCCAAGGGAAGGGTCATGAGCAAGAAAGACAAGGCTTAGCAGAGAGGATCCAGGTAACATAGTGATAGTTCGAATCTAAGATTGGTTTATCTATTCAGCCAATACTGTTGGTATTCTGAATATGTATTTATTTCATCTCATTAAGGAAGATGAAAACAGAAGGGTTATATTAGAAAATAAAATATCTGGACCAAAAAACAAAGGCAAATATAATGGAAAGAAGGCACTTGAACACAGCAAGCAGTCCTGCCCTACCTGTGTTAGAGAAGGAAACGTGCAACCTCAAAGTAAAGTCGATTATTTTAAACAGAGCTGAGCCTCTTGAAAGAAGTACAAAACAGTAGAGAGAAAGGATATATTAGAGGCATGGTCCACAGTGCAGGAAAACACGTAGCAAAAAAGAAACGCTGCCTAACTTCTAAAACGATATAAAGCTGTTGAAGGGTCACCTGAGGATCTTGATACAGGGCTTTGTCCTCCCTAATTCCCCAGGGTAACAGAATTTAGAAAGATTATCTTCATCTTCTGCCGAGGTAGTTTAGCTGAATCTTGTGTTGGAACAGGCCAAAGAAGACAGGTTTCTTAGAAATTAACAGTTTTCTGCTGAGAGTTAGTTGTCATCACCTCCATGGCGCAGAGTGGATCGTACCCTCAAATAAACCTGAAGATGCTAGAATATGGGGCTCAAATGAAAATGAGCATCAACAAGTTTTGATTACACAGAAATGAAAAGAAAGATGCTACAAATCAGACTTGATGACTGGCTTTGCCATCATTCTATATTTCTAAATTTGTAGGAAAATAAGAATACCATTCTGAGAGAAGACAGTAGACATAGGTGAATTTCTTCCTTCATTGTTGCAAATGCTAAGGGGCCAATTGTACCCTCTTGGTGCAAAATTGCTGTTGATTGACTTCAGTTCTCAGTGTACATCCTCTGGACATCTGACATAGATAGATGTCATACTGGTGAAGCGGAGAATCTATTCCTTATTCCTCAGATGTCACTAGGTATTGTTACGGTCTTCAGTAGTGGTTAAGTACAGGTTCTAGGAATGCCATTTATCCTTGAGCTTCTATCCTAATGGCTAGAGATTGTATAAATTTCTAAATTTTGTGAGTGTGGAGCCACTGTCCTAATAGTCTTGCATGTTCTGTTTGCTCTCTCAACTCTTACATGGTGAGACACATATGCGATTTTGGTGTCAAACTAATTTTAAATTGAAGATGATTCCTGTAGAAGACAGCTTAGATTGGAGTTTCTGAAGGAAATGCAGTTTAGCCCAGGCATCAGGTGTTCCTCTGGTTGATATCATGAAGAATAAGAAACTGAAGAACTTTAACTGATATTTGGACTTCCAATTCATCTTGTTTGAAATTTCAACATCAACTCAGAAGAGTAACGTAAGTGACCTTAAATATTTTGAAGATTTTTTTTTTTTCTGAAAATTTGATGATGGAGGCTTTATTCAAATTTGGGGTATCCTTCTGTAATTAGTTAAAAAACCTTTGAGCTATACTAGACAACATGACTGTACATCATTTGGGATTGAGATTAGAAGGTTCGTTTTCAGCACAGTGCAGAATGATATAGATTTAGTTATGTTTTGGTGTGTTTGATAGTTCATCCCATTTCAGAGCCAAAATCTACACTATCCACAAGCAGTCACAAGAAGATTTAAAAATAAACAAAAACAAAAATAAACCCAACACCCTGTAACTATTGGGTTGGATGGAGGACATCTCCATCAGTTTAAAAGTGTGACAGCCTGAATTCTTCATGATCTTGTAAATTAAGATGTCTGAGGACTTTCAGGGCAAAGGATTTTTCCTTTCCTTTGGCTTCAGGTAACCATGAGGAGTAAAATCTAGAGTAAGACTTTGAGTCTCTCCATTTTCTGCCTTACTCTTTACTCTCACAAGAGGGAAATGACTTCTCTGACAGGTGGTTTTGGAGAAGGAGTTGAGCATCCTTTGCTCAACTTACTCATCCTCAGAGTAATTTAGGCAGATATAATTAGCAAGTTCATTTAGCTGAAAACCTAATCCTTACACACCAATATTGCATTTATGAATAATAAAACACACGTTTGTTCTCCATCTGCCTAACTCCTAAGATTATCTCTCAGTTGGTGTCAAGCTTGGGTAGGGACTGAAGACATCATTTATTGGCTTCCTCGAATTTCACTTTTGAGAATCCTGATATTTCTTGATAGTGTGGATTATTTTGTTAATATTTACAAAAGTAAAAATCTTATTATTCAATTCTAATATATTTCTAAAATTGTTAAGGTTGATCAGGCATAAGGCACTTCAGTAAACATGAAATATGTTGGGGCTTAAGTGAAAAAAAGACAGAAAAATATAGAATCAAGATTTTTGAAGGACAAGTCATCTTTGAAGTTGTCCATCCCTACCTAATCTTTTTGTAGGGGGAAGGGAGGTGGTTAAATAAGCTAAGACTGAGAAAAGATAAGATACTAGCTTAGGTCACACAGTTGATTTGTGGAAGAGCAATTTCTTTTTCTTTTCCTATAACCTTGATATAAGTTAAGTTTATAGTTGTTGAATTAGAACAAAAATAAATGATGAGCAAAGTCTCATAAATCTAGGAAGTGCTTTTAAAACAAATCGCCTAATTTAGCTCACTCTTCTGATCAAGTATGTTCTATTGTTTATGGTACCCTGTTTATACTTTTGAGAGTAATATTTTTTTCTCTGTTGTCTTTATTTTACTTGATAAATACTGATGTCTTTTTGTGTTTCTACTGGAGCTTGAAATTAATATAGTTTTATATACCAGTATTACCAATTATGTGAGCATCGTGATGGCTATAGGGCTTAACTAATGTTGAAAAGTAGCATAGTAGTAGATTACATTGTTAAGAAAAGTGTTCCATTTAATAAATGCTTATGATTAGGCTGAAGAGACAGAGAATAATTTATTCACAACAACATTCTTGCCACTGTTCCATTCTGGGGTCGCCAGCATTTGTCTCCTGAGCTTTAAGAACGTATGCTCCTTAACTACTGATTCTTTCTCATTTTGTCATTTTGTGTGTTGCAGAATGTATGATTTAATCCCTATCTGTGCATAGGATGTAAAACTGCTGAGGGAGATACAAGAAGATTCACATAAATGTAGACATATCATCTGCTTCTTGAATAGGAAGACTCTACATTGTAAAGATGTCAGTTTCCTCCCTAAATGAAATCTATAAATTGAATAGACTTATAGATTTATTTATTTATTTATTTATTCTTCTTGTGACTGCTTGTGGATAGTGTAGATTTTAGCTCTGAAATAGCTATGCCCTGAAGTTAGAATTTTGCAGTAGAGTAAGACTTGAGAATTGAATGGAAGATTAAGGTATTGAGACAGAGGGAAGTGATTTGGCCAGATTTGCATACCCATTAAATTGAGAACCCAGACTAGGGCCCCAAACCTTAATTTCCATTTTAGTGTTCTGTTAAGTATTTTAATGAATGTATTTTCCAGAAAAAGCCCTTTTATTTTGTATATAAGCCTAATAAAACCCATATAAAAGTGTCTAGCAACAGAAAAGTATAAAAATGAAAATACAAGTTGGATATAATTCTTCAATTCAGATGTAACATGCATTAACCTATAGTGTATATTTCTCCAGATGGCTCCATTTACTTGTTTACACCTATTGTCCTAGAGATTTTTTCAAATTAATGTAAACACCCATGTACTACTATGTGAAATATGAATATGATGGTTCATTTATAGATACAGTGTATTATATTTAAACAGCCTCCTGTTGTTGGATATGTTTTCATCATCAGCATTTTTCTTTATGTTATCTGGTTATTCTAGCCAGTAAAATACTAATGAATATTTTGCTTTAATGTCTTTATTGTTATATTACGTTACACTGGAATCTCTAAATTATCTGAATGTATTGTAGTGAAGGCTGTGGGGCAGAGTTTCAGCTTTATATTTTCCATGAAGCTAGTTTCCTACTGCTACTTACTGGATTGCCTATCTTTTTTCTCCCCATTGATACACTGAAGCCAGGTATTCAGAGGTTTACACTTGCAGATAAACTTTAGAATTATATTGTCAGTTTCATATTTTTCACCCCCTTGGGATTCTATTCAATTTATAGATTTCATTTAGGGAGGAAACTGACATCTTTACAATGTAGACTCTTCCTGTTCAAGAAGCAGATGATATGTCTACATTTATGTGAGTCTTCTTTTATCTCCCTCAGTAGTTTTACAGTTTTTTCATTATAGTTTCTGCACATTCTTATTGCTTATTTTCTGTTTTGGTTGTTTCCATTGGATCTATACAATTTATTTATATTTATATTTAACAGTGTAGATATTCTGTATTTTTTCTTAGTATTTGGGATTTTCAATTTATATGATCTATCAAAAATAATCATTTTTTTCCAGTCTTTCCAATATTTATACTTCAAGTTTATTCTTTAAAAATTGGATTATATGCCACTTATATTGCAATGTGAATGATAGCACTATTTACATATATCTTTACCTTCTTTCTGATTTTAATGAAATGGCACCACCATCTTGTTTTATCCTTTAGGGTGATGACTGTGTCAAGAACATGTAGAATTAAGCCTATGATTTATAATCCATATAATATGGAAATCCTATTTTTATTAAAAACATATATATTGTATATATACATTATATAAATACATTTTATATACATTATATCTGTGTGTATGCACACACTTGTGTGCAGTGTGTATGTGTATATGTAGATGTATCTCCTTTTAAAACAAAATCAAATTGCCATGCAAGAAGTCTTTTTGTCCTGTGATTACCGTAAACTTCTAGTGGCATTTTACAGCCATGGATACAACAAGGATAAATAAGAATAATTTTATGGGTAAGTTGATGTGCCACACTGTACCAAGTACATCTTGCAGCGGCATGTTTTCCTGCTAAAATTCTGACTGAAAAGATTTCTGCTTCCAGGACTGAGTGCAGTGGCTCATGCCCTTAATCCCACTGCTTTGGGAGACTGAGGTAGGAGGATTGCTTGAGGCCAGCAGTTGGTGACCATCCAGGACAACATAGCAAGACACCGTTCCTACAAAAAATAATGTTAAAAACATTAGGGCTGGGTGCGGTCGCTCACGCCTGTAATCTCAGCACTTTGGGAGGCTGAGGCAGGCAGATCACAGGGTCAGGAGAAGAGATTGTCCTGACTAACATGGTGAAACCCCATCTTTACTAAAAATACAAAATATTAGGTAGGCGTGGTGGTATGTGCCTGTAATCCCAGCTACTCAGGAGGCTGAGGCAGGAGAATTGCTTGAACCCAGAGGTGGAGGCTGCAGTGAGCCGAGATTGCGCCACTGCACTATAGACTGGGTGACAGTGTGAGACTCCATCTCAAAAAAAAAAAAAAAAAAGAAAAAATTAGGCATGATGGTGCATGCGTGTAGACATGACAGCTCTGGAGGCTGAGACAGGAGCATTGCTTGAGTCCAGGTGTTTGAGGCTGCAGTGAGCTATGATCAAGCCCCCATACTCCAGCTTGGATGACAGAGGGAGATCCTGTCTCTTAAAAAATAAACAAACAAACAAACAAAAAAAACAAAACAAGATACCTTCTTTCAATTAACGAATGTGCCTTATATCAAAGACTCCTTTCTTAATTAAAATTAATGTGGTAAATTATTCCAGAAGTTTTGACCCCTTATTGTAAGTTAGAAAATCCCATTCAGAATATGTTGTAGAAAGGATGAGGGTTGTACAGGCAGGTTGAAGGACAATTACAAGGTTTTCATAGGAAATGCTCTTACCTATTTCTGGGGACCTGGGAATGAAGCAGCATATCAGAGGCCGAGAAAAATTTGTTAAAATTGGATTTAGGAGTTAGAAAGTTGTATTTCTCATGAAGTGTATTTATATTATTTTCTATGGTCGGGTTCAAATATTTCTTCCCCTAAAAAGGTAAGGGATAAATTTATGCTAGAGCCTAGAGATTCACGTTTTAATTGTGAATGGGTGATCTTAACAATATTAAATGTTTTCCAGAAACAAGCAGTCTCAGGCAACAGTGGATCTTTCCTTTTATTGTGCTTACTGTCTGTGGACTAAGGATATAGTCATGTAGGATGAAAGGAAGCAGGCACAAATGAATTTATTTTTCTGGAAAGAATAGGAAGTGATAATTAAGTTCAAGAAAAGCTGTAATAGGACTGAAAATAGCCAAGAATAGGGGAAATGGCTTAAAAAGAGCCCGTGAAATCCTGATAACAGATTAGAACATTGAATCGCCTATCCAAAGGCCCCACTGCTATGGTGAAGAGAGAAAGGAGTGGTAGAAAAGAGTGTGGACCAAAAAAGAGAACTCAAGAGGACCCTTGGTAAATATTGACCTGCAAAAATTAAGTTTAACTTTGACACCTAAATTGGATTTTGTTTTTCAAGACCTGCAAAAATTAAGTTTAACTTTGACACCTAAATTGGATTTTGTTTTTCAAGACCGTGAAAGAGTAAGCACAGCACTGGATTGAGGTGAAGACTCTACTCATTCTTCAAGAATTCTTTTGTGAAGCAGGCTGCTTCAGTCATTCCTTCTCCCATGTTGCCTCTATAAATGTGACTTCCTGATTTGGTTATACCTGAAAGAAAAGAATTACCTTATGCCTGAGTAGAGGAGATCCCTATAATTGAATCAACAGGCAGAGAGAAAAAAGAAGATCTCATGACAAAGGCAGAATGTAGGAAAACAGCAGGGCCCAGAAGCAATCTCTCTTTTACCTTTAGACATAGGAGTAAAAAGCGAAGCTGAGATCAAACCAACACAAAAAGGGCCTGCTCAGCTAGAAGCCAGGGAGACAGTGGTGTAGCTTCCGCTTCCTAGTATTTCATATCTTTAACCTCAAGTTTAGCCATATATATGAATCAATTATAAAGCCTTTTCTGTGTTACTTCATTTCTAAATCTTTGTATTTTTCCTTATTGATCTATTGCCAATGCCTTTTACTATTTTTCTTTGATTTATAATAGAGATTCCTTCCTTCCTCCCTCCCTCCCTCCCTTCCTTCTTTCCTTCCTTCCTTTTTTTTTTGATGGAGTCTCACTGCAACGCTCAGGTTAGAATGCAGTGGTGTAACCTCAGTTCACAACAACCTCCAACTCCCCAGTCCAAGCAATTCTCCTGCCCTACCCTCCAGAGTAGATGGGACTGCAGGCATGTGCCACCATTCACCATATTGGCCAGTTTGGTCTTGAACGCCTGATCTCAAGTGATCCACCTGCCTCAGCCTCCCAAAGTGTTGGGATTACAGACAACAGCTACCTCACGTGGCCTACAATAGACATTTATAAATATATTAATTATTGCTTTAATGTAGAACTCCAAATTGAGGATTGGGTTCAAAAATCTTTTAAACAAGGACAATATTATTTTTAAAGGAAATAATATACCCCAAATGAGAAAAAGCCTATTAGTTAACATACTGTCTATTAATGTCCTATTTTCTGAAAAATGATTTATGAGCTTTTAGGATAAATTAATCTGCATGTTAAGCTGAGATTCAGAAAATAAATAAATAAATAAATAAATAAATAAATTGAATTTGAACTCTTCTTCCTTGAAAAATACAAAAAGGCAATGATGCTTAAAGAAGGTAAAGATAAATATGAATAACGTATGAATAGCACTTTGTACATGCTTTGCATGAGCAAGTATATGAAAAACTGCCATAAACTTTACCTGTTTTTATTTTGATAGGTAATATATTAAATTTAGAAAAAATGTGAGTTATCTTTTCTTTGGTCCCTCTGTGTTGATTCTTTCCCAGCACAGGTGTGTGGAATATTTTGAAGTTTGTCTAAAGAAATAATTATTATAGGTAAACAGTTATAATTGTATTGAGTTGAATAAGATGTTTTTCCAATTCGACCTCAAATGTAAGAAAAAAAGCAGTGTGAAATTTTGAGTATGGAGCCTGGGACATTCTTACTATTATAGCCAAGTGCTTTCAGAGTAGAGGGCCCATGAAGATCAATTTATGTTACAGAAACAACATTTCTGATGATTCATAAACAAAGTTCACTTTGTTATGTTTAAAGGAATTTGGTATGATTTGGTATGTGACTGTCCCCGTCATAACCAGATCTAGCTTGCTCATGTGTTTATCATAATTATGTCAAAGAAGTGACCTCTTTGTTGCTCTAAACGTCTTCCCTGGAGTCTAAGAACTTACTCTAATTCAGTCAATTGGCATCCTTCACAGATTTTTTTTCTAACTTCAATTGCACTTAATCTTTCATTGTTGCTCAAGAAGTCCTGCAGTAGATAAAATAATAGAATCATTCTGGGGCAGGCACAGTCCTGGGCCAGAAAGAATGGTGGAAAGGGTCTCTAGCAACATATTATACGTTTATTTTCTTCATTGTGTTCCCATTCATGGAGGACATGTAGTAGTCAGGCATTTTCCAGGTTCTTCTCAAGCATCTTTTGATTGAAATCTTAATACAACCCTGAAAAGCAGGCTTTATTGTCTTCATTTTACAAAGAAGGGAAATGAGTTTAAGAGAGGTTAAATCTAAAGTAAATTACCAGGCAATATATTAAATAAGAAGTAGAATACCTAAGCCCTTCAAATTCCAAGGCTTGTGTTTTTGTTACTATGTCAAGGTATCCCTATGTTGATATATTTTGTTTCTCATATTCTTTTTTTTTTCATTGTCTTTTGTGACTCATACTATTTTCTTCATTGTCTTTTATGAAGAAATATAAACAATACCCATAAAAGCTAGCTTTCTTGTTATTTAAAGCAAGTCAAATGAATCGATAATTTTTTCTTAGTATTTATATAGAATTAGCTTTATGTTTAAAATACACAGAGATTCTGCATAGCAAAATAAAATATCATCAGAGTGAGCAGGAAACCTACACAGTGGGAGAAAATGTTTGCAGTCTATCCACCTGACAAAGGTCTAGTATCCACAATCTACAACAAACTTAATCAAATTTACAAGAAAAAAAAAACATTAAAAAGTGGGCAAAAGACATGAACAGACACTTCTCAAAAGAAGACATGTGTGTGGCCAAAAATCGTGAAAAAAAGCTAAACATTAATGATCATTAGATAAATACAAATCAAAACCACAATGAGATACCATCTCACACCAGTCAGAATGGCAAATATTAAAAAGTCAAGAAACAAAAGATTCTGGTGAAGTTGTGGAGAAATAGGAACATTTTTACACTGTTGGTGGGAGGGTAAATTAGTTAAACCATTGCGGAAGATGGTGTGGTGATTTCTCAAAGATCTAGAACCAGAACTGCCATTTCACCCAGCAATCCCATTACTAGGTATATACCCAATGGAATATAAGTTATTCTAGTATAAAGATGTTCATTGCAGCACTATTCACAATGGCATAGACAAGGAATCAACCCAAATGCCCATCAGTGATAGACTGGATACAGAAAATGTGGTGCATATACACTATGGAATACTATATAGCCATAAAAAGGAATGAGAACATGTCCTTTGCAGGGACATGGATGGAGCTGGAAGCCATTATCCTCAGCAAAGTAATATGGGAACAGAAAACCACATACCACATGGTCTGACTTATAAGTGGGAGCTAAACAGTGAGAGCACATGGACACAGGGAGGGGAACAACAGACACTGGGGCCTGTTAAGGGGTGGGGTTGGGGGAGAGAGAGCACTGGGAAAAATAGCTAATGCATGCTGGGCTTAATACATAGATGATGGGTTGACAGGTGCAGCAAACCACCATGGCATACATTTACCTATGTAAGAAACCTGCACATCCTACACATGTGTACCCTGGAACTTAAATATAAAACAAAATACATAGATATTATCTTCTAAAGGTTTGCACTTAATAGGAAGCGTTGTTTTATTATAGAACATCAACACTATTCACCCAGTACATGGTATCATATTTAGTTTATCAGGGGTTACCTACAAGTTAGAGACATAAGAGGGTGAGATCTTGATTGAGAACATTAATGCTTTTCTAAGGAGTCATCCTGGAAGCTATAGGGAACACTTTGATTTGAATTGGAGTTGGGCAGTCTAGGGATATGGATCCCACTGAAGAGAGCTAGTTAAGAAATAGTGAAGATTGAACTAAGGCTGACACCAGAATATATTGCACAGATTGAATACTAGAGACTGAAGCCATGGAAACAACATGATTTTTTAAATGCAAAATAATTACATGTTTATGGCTTGATTAACTGGATTCGAGGTAATGCCATTCACAAATGTAGGCAGTGTAACGGGAAGGCCAACTTACATTTTGAAAGAATTTGGAACCTATCAAGGAGGAGATATGTGGTAGAAAATTAGTAATTTCAAGAATGGCATAGGTTGAATAATTTTGAGGGTCATCAGTATGCAGATTAGACCTCGCTAAACTTCAAGGAATGCAGGCTCTTGAATACACATTTTCTTAAAAGAGTGCCTGGAATCTTTAAGTCAGAATCTGTAGCTCAAAAAAACATAAGAAACCCTGATAGAGTTGGTGATTGAAGCTATGGTTTAAATAAAGTCACTGGGAGAAGGAGGAGGAACAAAGATGTGAACACAGTGAAGAGACCATAGGCCTGATGATGAAAAATACAACATACACTTAGTAGTGGGATCCAATGGAAGAAAAGTAACAAAGAAAGTGACTGAGAAGGAGTGGCTAGAGAGATACAAGGAAAACTAGAGGGGAGTGTTGTCACAGAAGTCAGGGATTGGAGCATTTCAAGAATGATAGTGAGATCAACATTGTCAACTACTACAGAAAGGTCTATTAAGATCAACCCATAACTTCCAAGGAACTTGGTGACATGGAGGTGTCTGTTGATACCAGAGAGAAGAATAATGGAAATGAAAACCAGATGGCAGTGGGAGTAAGAAGTGGGAAGGGAAGAGGACTTAGAGAGGATGTCAAGTTTAAGGAAGAGCTTTGCTTTTTTTAAGTGAATGAGGCTTGAGCATAGTTTTTTCCCCCAAGATTATAGAAGCATTGAAAAGGAAACTATGAACTGGAGGGAAAAGCCTGGAGGGATGGTTGCTAGGGCATGGGTCTTGGGGATATGGGAGGGGATCAGATGTAAATACTCAAGTAGTTTGTTGAGTTTGGGACAACAAGAAGGATTCTCAATTCTCCAGAGACAGGAAGGGAATTGGAATCATGGTGGCAGATAAAGATAAGTTATCACATAAGTACGTGGAGTCCTTGATATTGGATGCTACACTGAGTTAAAGATAGAATATTTTGCACTCCAATTCTTATGGTGTTTGGTTATCTTTCCTCTAGCAATATACTATAAGCTGAGCATGGCAATGGAGGAGACTCATGATTGGATTGATTCAGTGATAAGGTTTTGTAATCTAGGAATGACAGAAAAGCAAGGGGTAAGAAAGTTGTACATCATAGGATGGAGAGAGGAAAAGGTAAAGCCTGATTTCACCATCACATGGTCTTCTCCCTGTGTACCTACCTCTGTCCAAATTCTCCCTGTTTTTAAGGGCACAGTCATATTGGATTAGGAGTCTACCCTACACTCATGACCTCATTCTACTTAACTCTTTGTTTTCAATGATCCTGTTTGCAAATAAGGTCGCTTTCTGAGCTGTTGAGGGTTAAGACTTCAACAGATGAATTTTGGGGGGTATAATTCAACCCATGACACAGGCTACATAAGATATATTGGTAAAATTAATTTTATCTATTTATTTTTAATTGTGGCTACTAGAAACTTTAAGATTACATATGTGGCTCACATTATATGTCTATAGTATGGTGTGTCTTTTAAATAATACCTAACACTAATTGAGTCATTAGTATATGCAGGCCCTTTTCTAAGACCTTTATGTATATTACATTTTACAACAATCCTATTTAGTTTACCTCTCATGGATGATAGACAAAAACTATCCAGGGTTGCACAGACAGCCAAAAGCAGAGTTAGGATGTGAATGCAGGTGTCCTGCCTCCTGAATCTGCACTCTGACTGGCTCTAGCATGGTAATAGGATGCAAATGCTATTCTCCAGGGTGGTCCTGGAGCATCTTCTTTATGAGGAAATTAGTATATTTTGTTAGTCATGGGAATTAGAAAAATATTATTTCATCATATTACTTGGCACCAGGAATTTATCTACTTACTAATTTCCTCTTCTCATTTTCAATTTTCTTTGGTCTCTGCTTCAGTTTCTCTTGATAGCCTTTTACCTCTTACATCCGCATCCTTTTCCAATCAATATCTACATTTTTCCTGTTACCCAATGTAACAGGAAAATATATCTTATTATGTGCTTTATGTACTTATATGTTTTACAGGAGAGCAATGTACTTTTGTTATCTTAACCTGTCTTTTGTTTTAAAACCTTCCTAGCTATTATCAAAAAGCAACTGTTCTGCATTTGTGAAATTCTTTTAAGCAAAACAACACCCAGTATACTTTTAAATAGCATTTATTTTGTGACTGTGTACAGATACTCTTTGAAAAGGTCATGGCGAAAAACACTGGAATGAGTTGTGGCAAAAATTTAAAATGTGCTGTTTATTAGGGAATAATAAAGACTATCACTCAATGTGAGAAAGATATTTTAAACCAAATTTGTTGAGGAATCGTGGATTTAAATAATTGAAATTTAGTGGAATACCAGGTTTTGTGCTCATAAAGCTGTGTGTTTCTATGTTGAAAGATGCCTAAATGGAAGAATTTGAGAAACTTTGCTTTCATTTCCTGGCTTTACCACTTGTACATGACCTTGACCTCAGATAGACAAAAGAAATCAAGACAAATTGAGTGGGAGGCTACATCTAGAAGAAGCTCTTTCAACAGGTACTTCAGGGACTCTATTTTTTTCCTGTGCCTTTAGTTCAGTATCCCGTTTTTTTTCTAACTGCTTTGTAGAGTCATCTTTGACCTCAGTATTTGTTATCTTGACTTTGAAACTTTATTTCACCCTTACTGCCCCCAGTTTTACCCTTTGAATTTGACTTTTCTGTTTCTCACGTGGGCTTAGTGGTTTGGTCTTGGCTTTCATCAAGCTTTTCTTGGTCATTGTTTTATACCCTAACTCCGTGAACTTGACACTGAAATATAGCTACACTTCAATTAATCTTCTCAGTGCAGCTCAGTGGAAAGAAGCCAACACTTCTCCCCTTCCTGACAGTAGGACTTTCAAGTCCCTTTTTTACTGGGTACTTCATGAGAATTTATGACATAATTGCAATCTATTCTAAATGGCTAGAAATTCATGCAAGATACTGTGAGGTCACTTTGAGAAAGGATTTTCTTATCCTACTATTAAATTATGTATTACTGAAATTTTTACATTAAAACTGAAGTCTAGTCAATCATCCACATTTATTTGTATGTATCTGTGGGATGCCCACATTGTCTTCTATGCTGAAGCTTCTCAAGCTTTAGCGTACAAAAAAATTCAACTAAAGATCTTGTTGTAATGCAGACTTCTGGGCCAGAGATTCTGATTCCACATATCTGGCGGATCCGCAGATTTGCACTTCTGACAAGTCCCCTGGTAACGTTAATGGTGTTCTTCCGACACACTTTGACTATCACTGACACAGACCAAGGTTCCAGGTGATCGTTGGCCCGAATGACTTGGTAACATGTTGGTAGCAGGTAACAAACAGGTGAACTTCATTCATCTAAGGAAAAATAAAAATAAAATAAGAATATTATAGTTCTTTGTTTCCAAATGCTATATTAAGCATACATATATGAAAGAGGAGTGGCAAACTCAGCAGTGGCTCTGATAAAAAGGGTTTTCAGATCTGTAGCCCACAAACTTTATATTAGGAAAATAGATGGTTCCAGTTATTTGAAGATAAAGAACCTTAAAAACTGATCCTTCTTTAAAATACGCAACCCGTTATCTTAAACAAATATGCATTTTAAAGCCACTTTAAGAATTCCTGTTTTAGAAAAGGAACCCTTCTTATGGTTGGATGACAATTTTTTTAACATTTAAGGAAATGTGTTTTTACTGTTTGTTATATGTGAAATTTATGTTGAGATAAATTTTGTGTGATGGTTCTCAATATAATTTTTACTGTCAGAAAATTAGATATGATTACACTTATAGTTATCTACATTTAGATTATAGCTATCTAAAACCATTATGATTTTAAATAATTAAGAATATAGGTTATGTTTTTTTCAATGACAAAATGAATTAAAGAACTCAAAATTCTTGATCTAACATAATGGCTTAGTGGTTTTATTTTTTTCAGTCAATAAAATATTTATTGAGCACATACCATTAGCCCAGCAAGCAGGTAGGTAATCTGTACCTAAAAGACACAGAAAGCTTGATTCTACCTTAATATCTGCTTCTGGTAAAGCATATAGAAACTCCCAAATCTACTCTACAAGGCAACATGATCTAGGTGTTTGGGAAAGGATGTAAATGTGACCAGACTAGAAAGAGGTTTAGAATTCATGAGTATGTGTGCATATATCTGTCACAGAGAATGGGTGTATATATGTGAAAGCGGAGAAAAATTAGGAAGCTTTTGTAATTCAAGTTATCAGTAATTATCAGACATTTAAAAATATTAACTTTATTTTAATCTTTTATAACTTAGCCATAAAATCATTATTACCCATTAAAATTAAGCAAATGTTCAAACAAGGTATTGAAGGAAAATATAAGAGAAATGACTTGCTAAGGATAATATGTATATGCACACATGTGCGTTCATGTGTGTGTGTGAAATATGTGCCTGTGGCATTCATTCCATGTAATATTTAAAGCATTACCCTGTTTTCTTGTGCAGGGTATACATGTGGAAAACATATTAATAATGAATATAATGTGTACCTCTGTTTAAATCAGCCATGAAAGATGCTGATTGCTTCATGGCAAAAGTATATGGAAAAGTTGTATAGGTTAGCACTACCATTGACAGCAGGTTTCACATTCCACACTTGACCTTGTTATTGAAATTGATGTTAATGTCAGTATTTAAAACAAAAGTTTATCTCTGAATATTTTATTTAATAGAACCTTTTCGATTTACATTCTATGTGTAGTAGCCCTTGCACACCTCCAACTCCAGCAAGCTGACCTGACTGGGAGCCCAGGCCCAGAGCTCTGACGTCTGTCTGCATTCCTCCTGAGGCCACACCTTTCTGTGCTGCTCCCTATGGGGCAGGTGTGATGTGGCGGGAAGGATAAGTCAGGCCTGTTCCTGGGAGACATGGGACTTCCATGACTCCTGACTTCGGCTCCAGGCTGACCTTACAGTTTTGCTGAATCTTCTTTAGACTACATAACAGACTAGAACCTTTCCTCTGACCCTCCCTTCCTCTCTCCTGCAGCCTGGGTCACACTTGCAGCATGGTTTGAAAGCCGTGCCAGCATTTCCTGGCTCCCTCTCAATTTTCTTTCATTGGCACATCCCCTAATAACACTCGTGCAAGTTAATCATTCCCATCTTGGCATCTGTTTCCTAGAGGATTCTTTCTAACACACTGTATAAGGGACTATACAGTCATCCATTAAAGAAACATATACACTTAAGTAAGTTTGAGGCCAGTAATGAGAGCCTGTGATCCTGTTCTCTGACTGCAGAGTCAGTTATGAAATTTGAAAGGTATTTGCTGCGGCTACTAAAGGAACCTCCTCTGTGTTGCTTTCTTTAATTGTTATTTACTCAGTGGTGACCCTTTTTTCTTAGAACTTCTTAATAAGATTATATACTAGTGTTACATGCTAGTATGAAAAATACCTTAGCATACACAGCACTATCCTGATTCCAGGATGCTTCCCTTTAGCCTTTTCATTCATTTATCAAACATTTATTACAAATTGATTTTATGTCAGGCATTATCCTACACACTGGAGCACATGTGCAATGTGTTTGGCATAAAGATTTATTAGAAGAGTGGCACAGTTTATCTTTCAATGAAAAGCAAAACGACACTGTTTTTAATTGTATTAAGACAGTTCTTTTTTTCTGGATTGGAAAAGTGAATTAAGTGCCATTTAAAAACTAAAGTAAAATACTAGATTGTCACGCTGTTATATCTTCGAAAATTCAGCTGTATTTTTTGATATCTACAATTGATTTTTCTGGAAACAGAGGTTCATAAAGCCTCTTAAGTTTCAGATTACTTTTCTGTTTTATTTTATAACATGTTTATTGCAAAATGTTTGTAGGCTTACAGAAACAAAAAATAGTGCATTTTCTATAACTCTAGCATCCAGAAATAGTCACTGTTAACTTTTTACTGTATAGTCTTCCAGATTTCTTGCCATAAAACACACATACACATGTACATGCACACATGCATGCACCTGCGCACACATACACCCTCAGACTTGTTACCACCATTCATGTTTTCATAAATGTATTGAACATTGTTTCTGTGCTAGGCATTGTGTGTGAGGACTGTGGAGACAGAGCAAAAGGAAAACATCCTTTCCACTATCCTAGAAATTGAGAATCAGTACAGTGCAGTATCCAGAGTATGGACTCTGAATATGGGTTGGCTGTGCCCCACCCAAACCTCATCTTGAACTGTAGTTCCCATAATCCCCATGTGTCATGGGAGGGACCCAGTGGAAGGTAATCAAATCATGGGGATGGTTACCCCCTTGCTACTGTTCTCATGATAGTGAGTGAGTTTTCATGAGATCTGATGGTTTCATAACGGGCTTTTCCCCCTTCACTTGGCACTTATCCTTCTTGCCACCATGTGAAGAAAGACCTGTTTGCTTTCCCTTCTTCCATGATTTTAAGTTTCCTGAGACCTCTCCAGCCCTGTGACACTGTGAATCAGTTAAACCCCCTTTTTCTTTTTGTCGATTATCCAGTCCGGAAGTTGTTTATAGCAGTATGAGAACAAACTAATACAACTCTTGAGTGAGGCTATCAGGTGACATCTCTCTCTGTTCTTTACCATCCTCTATCATTGAACATACCCCATTACACAGCTGGGACTGGTTCCACATCTTTAAAATGGAGTAATAACAATAACTGCCACACTTGTGCCTTGTGAATATACAAGCTCTTATTCGCCAATGTCCAGCCTATAGGAAGTGCTGAGCCATTGTTATTAGTACACAACTAGTTGCCCCTTTCTGATATTACTTAGAGATCACTAACTACCATGAAATTAATCAATCCTCAGCGTTATTCATTCTGGATTATGCTGCAAACTGCCCTTGTGACTGCAAACAGGACTTGTATTTGCAATCACAGTGTGTTGTACCGTCCATAGCATGTTATGATGCAGGGAATGTCTATATTGATCAGCAGTCCCAGGGGCTTTTTGTTTACCTGAGTTGTAGCATCTCTGTAGCATGACTGCATAAATTTTTTATGTGCCTGTCCTTCACCTAGTGTCCTTCTCAAATGCATTTTAGTATACTCCACATGGCTTGTATTCTTCTGATTGTCTCAAACATATCATCTACATTTTCAGGGAGTAAAAAGTCACCAGAAACTTCATTTATGGCTACTAATTTTGCTCAATTATAAAATACATAAATTAAAAAAATTATTTTGAAATAATTATAGACTCACAGGAAATTGTAGAAAATAGTACATAGAGTTCCATTATCCCTCTACCCAACTTTCTCCAGTGGTGACATTTTACACACTATAGTGCAATAGGAAACCAGAACATGGACAATGGGGTATACTGTGAACTGGACTGCAAATCTTACTCAGTATTTAGCAATGTTCATATGCACTTGTGTGTATATGTGTGCTGTATGTGTGTTTATGTGTTATATAAACACACAATTTCATTGTATGTTAAGGTTTGTGTGATCATTACCACAATCAAGATATAGTACTAATATATTACCCAAAAGGGATTCTGTCATCCTACCCTTCATCAATATACCCATCTCTCGCCTGTGTCCCTGTCTTCAACTACCAATCTGTTATTCATCATTATAGTTTTATCATCTCAAGAATGTTATACAAATAGAATCTTGTAGTATGTAACCTTGCAGTATGTATTTTTTTTCACAAAATATACTCCTTCAGTCTGCCTTTATTTTCTCTTCACTGTATACCAAGATCATCTTTCTATTTAACTTGCTTTCCATTTTAACTTATTTTCAATTGTTCTTTTATGTAGAAAAACAAAACGATGAGAAAACTTTGAGAGAAAAATAAAATTTTGTGGAGAATGTAAAATACACTTGAAGATACTTGGTTTTCAACCTTTACTTAATTAGCATCAATAAAACAACTCTAACCTGTCTGAGTTATCACTTACTATTCCATATTAGACTCCAGGGAAAGCATTAGAAAAAGGACTATGAATGTCTGTGACACAAAATTCTCACAAGTTTT
Source organism: Cacajao melanocephalus (assembly GCA_963573385.1). Taxonomy (NCBI): domain Eukaryota; kingdom Metazoa; phylum Chordata; class Mammalia; order Primates; family Pitheciidae; genus Cacajao; species Cacajao melanocephalus. The sequence goes on from CAUYLG010003547.1 coordinate 21,308, forward strand.
TTTTTTTTTTTCCACAGAAGGCTAAAAACCATTTGTTCTCCACTGGGGGAAAAATCTTTTCTTAATTTTAATGAAATTATAAAATTTCATGATGAAATTGAAGAGAGCTTTCATTTAAGTTGGTGCCTTCTATCCAACAACTTTAAGCATGACTTTCTCTTCAAAGTCATTATTAATACTGAGTATATTTCTAACATTGCTGAATATTCAGCAAGTCATTGATATAAATTCAAGTAATTCAAATGTCAGGCTGGGTTCTCAGTAGTGATTTACATTTGGCAAGAGTTTTATGAGAGTGCATTATTAGTTTGCTGACTGCCTTAATATATAAAGGTTATAAAAAGAATTTTATCCAACAGTTATGAGTTTTACCATATCACTAGGTAAATGTAAGTACCCAAAAAATGCATATGGCTTGAAAACTTCTGCAGAAATGGTCAAAGAGCAATTCACCTTCTCAAATTACAGACACATTTTCTTTTTCTCATTAAAAGGCACATGAGGCATACTCACATTCTGAATGAAAACATATCTGATAGTTATTTTGATAGTATTGTCGTTTTGAGATTCACATTGGTTTATTAGTATTACCCTTTCCTAGTCTATCTCAGATATCTCTATCATCACCCCATGTTTACTCTATGTGCACTTTGGTCATTTTGACTTATGAAAACATTTATATATATTTAAACTATTTAAAAATCTTGTCAGTATAGATATTATTCGGATGGTGCCAGCAGCCTTGGAACATGATTAAATATCAGAGTTTTACTGTCTAAGATTTGATACTGAAGTTTACATGTTTAAGTGTACAACTTTATTAGTTTCTCCAGGTTCAATCAGTTGGGTGCTAGACTTAAAAGCAACTGATTTATAAAGGTGAATGTGCTATATTAATTAAGGAATTCTAAACATTTGTTTTCAAATGGCACACTCTCCTGGTGACTGGTGACAAATTGTCTTCTCAGGAGACTAAGTCATGGAGAAGTTGCTTGTTGGACAATGAATTAAAGAGATTTGGGTCTTTCTTAAGAAACTGGTTAAGGGAACCAGAAAGATATAGGTTCCTTGCTCCTACTCCAGAGTTCTGAATTATGAGATCTGGCCTCTGGAATATATTAATAGGCATATCAAGGTTATTCCTATGGAATTCAGCAGAGAAACACTGCTTTCAATACAGTAGCCCCCCCTTATCTGCAGGGAATAGGTTTCAAGACTCCCAGTAGAGGCCTTGAAACCTCTGATAGTCCTGACCTCAGTGGCCATCAATCAGAGCATGTTTCTGTTTACGTCTTCTACCCACAAATCTAATGTCTTTTCCATCTTAAATAAGCATTCACCATGTTCTGTGGCCATACCTTTTGTAATCTGAGGTGCATCAGCAAAACTTGCACTTTTTTTTTATTTACAGTTTCATGAGTGGAAGATTTATTCTCACTGCAGATCTTAGCAACATCAGAATATAATTATTTTTTCTCATTAAGTGGAGAACTTTTACCTTTTCAATTAAAGGAAGCACTTTATGGCTTCTCTTGGCATATCCAATCGCCAGCATTACTACTCTTGCACTTTGGAGCTATTATTATGTAAAATCAGGTTGACTTGAACACAATAACCACTGCATAACAGGACAGGCAATCTGATTCCCCAGAGGGCCAAGCGATTAAAGGGTAGGTAGGATATACATCACAAAGGGATGATTCATGTCTTGGGAGGGATGGAGTGAGATGGTGTGAGATTTCATCACACTGCTCAGAATGACAAGCAATCTAAAGCTTATAAATTGCTTATTTCTGGAATTTTCCATTTAATTTAGATTGCAGTTGACCATGGTAACAGAAACCACAGAATGTGAAACTTCATTTAAGGAGGATCTTTTAGAGTTTGACTGCTCAACTTAAAGGGAATTTCTACAGAGTATTGTTTATATTGATAACCCACAGGTCACAGTTGTTTGTTTAGGAATAAGCAGGCTTCCAAATTAATCCACCTTGGGGAGGTTTTGTGACTAGATGGTGACATTGTGTCTCTGGGTAAAGAACCTTATCTCAAGTTCCTCGAATTGTTGAGGTGCTGATCAATGTATAACCTGCTGACAGTCAATAGGACACTGATTTTTTTAAGAATAACCGAAGCATGAAATTCCACTGATTGCCTTGTATGTAGACATTTTTCAATCTGTTTGATGTCATCTGTAGCTAAGAATTGCAACTTCTATATTGTATCCTCTAACAAAAAGATGACAAATCCAGTATGAGGACTGCCCCTTCCACCTTTTAAATGTTCCTGTAAAAACCTTTTACCTTGTGACAGACTCCACAACACCCCCGACTTTGTTGATGTGTCTTTCCAGGTTGATCCTCATATTTGACTTTTAATAAACCTTTATAAAATCATTTCTGCATCCACAGCCTTAATTTCTGTCAACAAACAATTGAACTCATGGACACAGAGAGTAGAAAGATGGTTACCAGAGCTTGGGAAGGGTAATAGAGGTGTAGGGGGGAGATGAGGATGGTTAATGGGTACAAAAAATAGAAAATGAATAAGACCTGCTATTTGATAGCACAACATACATACACATATGTATGTATCCTAAAATTTGTGGACAATCTTAACCCTGCAAGATTGGAAAAGTTGGAAAATATATGGAACTAAGTATAAGTCATGATTAGTAAAATCATATGTGTAACGTTATTCATATGTGGTTGAAAGGTATTTTTAAACTTAATATATCACTTTTATAATAAAAAGGAGCTTAACAATTATTGAATAAAATAAAGGCATTTAATCATATATAATCATGTAATATTTCAAAAGGAATTTGAAATTTAATAAAAATCAAACCCAACAAATATACTAGGTAGACTTTATAATCTACCTAGACTGTATAATCTAAAATAAAGGCATTTAATCATATATAATCATGTAATATTTCAAAAGGAATTTAAAATTTAATAAAAATCAAACCCAACAAATATACTAGGTAGACTTTACAATGTGTACTCTACTAAGTAGAGAACAAAACATTTATTAGTTTTGCTTTTTATCACTGGATAGGATACAAAACATTGATAAGAATATTACTAAGGATGAGCTCTAAAACAATAATAAACAGTACACTGTGTTTGACTTTGGGGGAAAAATTCAAAATGCCTGTCAGCTCAAAATACATGTTTTTAAAATTATGGAATCAATTGCCTAATGGAGATACCTGCTAGTCTGTCAGGAGAGAGTAGTATCTGGCATTCAGCTCCCACAGAAATCTCTCTTATGGGGTGAAAACAACTATGGAGTCTGTTAACTGAACAGCACAACAGTGTATCATTGACTAGAGCCCTGAATAAATAGAAATCACAACAGAGGCAACCTGCATGTACTCAAGGATCCTTCTAGGGATAGTTGCATCCAGTTGAGAAATGCATTCCCTAGAGTCGGCCCCTCTGCTATACTTTGTCCCTTCAAAGTTCACCATACCTGCTTACTTCTCACTACTTTTACTAATGGGTTTGAAAGGCAATAAGGCCTTTTGTACTCCTGTTCCATAAATAACAAAACTAGAAAAATAGAGGCAGTGTGGAGTAATTAGGACACTTACATTTACAGCTGAATGTATTGTCCTATTTTCTACTTAGCTGCATGAGCTTTCTGTAGATGGAAAATGTAAGTTTTTGGAATACCCATATTGGCATCATGCATGACTGTCACCTAAAGTTAAATGGCAAGCAACGATTCACCAAAAAGACTACTATTCAAGAATATATCCATCATGAGAATGGAAAGGATGATTTCAGAGGTGTAGATCTGTGCGTAAGGATGGATAGGTATGTAAAATGGACCATAGCCTAATACTTGCTTAATTGTTACACAAAGTACTAGAGTAGGAGAACTACGTGCTGAGTGGGAATCCGATTTTCTTCAAAGACTTTAGCATAAAGTAAGATAAATGTCAGGTGTTACAAATATATACATATACTTATATATATATATATTTTGTTTTTTGTTTTTTCCAAGACAGAGTCTCACTATATCACCCAGGCTAGAGTGCAGTGGAGCAATCTTGGCTCACTGCAACTTCTGCCTCCTAGGTTCAAATAATTCTCCCTGCCTCAACTTTCTGAGTAGCTGGGATTACAAGTACCCACCACCACATGCCTGGCTAATTTTTGTACTTTTTTTTTTTTAGTAGAGATGGGGTTTTGCCATGTTGGCCAGGTTGGTCTTCAACTCCTGACTCAGGTGATCTGCCAGCCTCAGCCTTCCAAAGGGCTGGGATTTACAGGCATGAGCCACCGCACCCGTCCAGCAAATAATTTTTTTAAAAAAACAATAAAAATATTTATAGCAAAGAAACTCCACATCATATAATCACATCAGTTGTTTGGTGAAGACCCAGATAAAAATCTTGAAACTTCTGTTAAAGCATTTCTGACATTTTCATCCACAACCGATCCATGCCTGGCTTAAAGCAAAATGAAATGCTCTCTTCTTTGGGATATTAATTTTTGGATAATTTTAAAAATCACGTAGTGTTTGTCCTGCTATACCGACTTTGTTTCTCCATTTGTTCAACAAATCACGTAGTGTTTGTCTGTTTGGTCAACAAATATTTGTTGAGCATCTGAAATATTTTTGTAACAGTGCTAGGTGCTGGTGATAAAAGGCTAAACAAGGAGGGCTGGCAATGCAGTTTAGCAAAAAGGAACTCAGAGTTTGTAATGGAAGAGACCTGGGAATGATCCAAGCTCTACTTCTTATCGGCAGTGGGACATGGGAAAGTTACTAAATATATATGAGATATTCTTGTACTCCTGCAGGTGCTGGAAAGCCATGGAATGTTTTAAGCAAGGACATGATACAACTGGATTTGCATTTGTGAAAAATCACACTAGCAGGAGAAAGAAGATGGATGAAAGAGTGAGACCTCAAGTAGGGAGACTAGTTAGTTGACTGCTATAATTAATAAGAGATGATGAAGACTTGTATTGGGAAAGCTGCAGGGGTTAAGGGTCATCTCTTCTAAACGGAGTGATGAGAAGAGTAAAAGGGAGTGAGAAATCCAAGATGGTAGTCAGTGAATCTTGGGAAGCTGGATGGATGCTGCTGCTGTTAAACTAAAAGAAAAAGATTAGGCCAGTAGATCTCAACTGGGGGCAATTTTGCCTTCCAGGTGGTCTTTGGCAATGTCTCGAGATAATTCTAGTTGCCACAGCACAGAGTGGGTTGCGGATTCTGTGGCTGTCTAATGGGTAGAAGCCAAGGGTGCTGCTCAGTATCCTACAATATGCACGACAGCCCTCAGAACAAAAAATGATCCCACCCAAAATATGGAGATTTAGAGACCCTAGTTTAGGAAAAGAGCAGTTGGATTTAGTCATTTTGGTAGAGAAGTGAGATGCTAAACTCAAGTTTGGACATTTTCAATTTGAGGTACTTACTAAACGTGATTTTTAAAAAATCCTGCCGAAGTGATATAACTTGTCACAGATCAAGTCGTAGAGGTTTGGCATCAACGTGGAAATATTAGTGGCAGCACAAATCAAAGACCATGGATTGTGTGTAAACAGTATAGAAAGACTCCGTTATACATACATGTAGAAAGTATGGTTCGTTTTAAAAATTAAATAAATACGTTTATAGGAGTATTATTGGAACAGTGCTGTTTTTATAAAAAGGAATAGCAATATGGGTAATGCCCACTTTGGATATTTTCAAGTGTTATGAAATTGAGGAACGTACTATGTTTTCATGTTCTAGAAAGGAATACAAAATACATCTCACTGTCTTCAAGAATTTCCTTTTTACAAAATATCTTTAAAATGTAAATACATATTAAATATACACATATTTAAGTTTACGAAAGACTGAAGTAGGACAAGCACATTGAAAGAGGGAAAAAGATCAGATCTGAAAACTTGATTTAGTTCCCACCTATCACAAGGTTATACCACCTCATGCTTTGAAAAAATTCTTCCTAAAAGGTGAGCAAGTCTATAGATGAGGTAATATTGATAAAATCCAGTTGAAATGTAATGGTAAATAGAAACATAACGTTGGTGTGATGACCGTATTCATAGCACATTTCTTTTTCTCAAGTTGGATTATTTCATATTTTGGGGAATTTTTTTGGGGGAGTAGATAAAGCTCAGATTTGTTCTTTTTCAAAGATCTGCTAGTTTCCAAGATTTAATTAATAAGGCCAACTAATTCACATAATTGATTCCAAAGTTAAAATTTTCAATCCAATTATCCACCCAAATTGACCTTTTTTGTGTAATGCTATTTGAATTGCTATACTCAGTTTATATTTAATTACAGTATCTATGTTTAATTATTGCATCTCAATCATGTTTAATGAGCTACTGTGTTTAATTACTGCATCTGACTAATATAATTACTCTTAAATAATCTCTACCATTATCAGCTAAGGTTCCTAAGCTCTGTGGGGTCTGTTTGTCAGCCTGATTCTCCAGGCTCGACTTTCCTCCACCATCCCTCATATGTACTGTGTGCCAGACCCTGGATTCTCTTAGTGTCATTAAAGTGCAAAACTACTTCCTACCTTGGGGCCTTCACACTTGCTGGTCCCTGCCTTCTGCTCTGATCTTTAGATCTCAGATCATGACACTAGCTGCAGAAACAATTTCCTTTGTTTTCTAAAATACTTCATGCCCCATTCCATTTCATCGTTATCAAGTTATTGTGTAATTTTCCATTATATCATGTACTGCATTTTTTTCTATTTGTAATCTCTGTTTATTTGATTTTATGTCTCAAACTCTAGATAGCAACTCAGCATCACGTACCCAGCAGCATTTGTTGAATAAGTAAATAAATATGAATGAATTAATGATTCAATCAATCTGTCCACCACAAAAATTAAATATAGGCTTGTAATTGCCAATACTTCATATATATGAGTTTCTAAAGCCATTGCATTCACACAGTGATTAAAAATACAAATGCTTTGAAAAACCAGAAGATAACAAAAATGAGTAAAATGTCAGGTGCAAGCCAGTAGGAAGCTTGGTGAGGATTTTCAGGGCAATAGTGAAGTGTCCTTGGCATTTAGATTCAATACTTTTAATACTCTGGGGTCCAGTGCATAACAACATTAAACTTGTGGGCCCAGTATGTTAGTTTTTGGAAGCTGAGAGCAGTGGCCGCCTTGGAATACTAATGCCAGGCGGATGGCTGGTGATAGTCACATAGAACAGCTCTGCTTACATGTCCCTAAGGCAAAGACCAAAATGTGCCTATGAATATTCAAGGATATTTATTAATTATGCTCTTTCTAAGATATATCATTTATTTAAATAGTGCTGTTACAATATATGTGAAAATAGAACAAGTCTAGGAGTAGTCACTTTCAAGGAATCCAAGTAGAAATTTATACTTAAGATCCAAAACAAATTTGGGTCTAGCAACCTCGAGATGGTTATCAAAGATGTACTCCTATGTGGTACCATTTCTAATTACCACCTGTCCCCCATCCCCATCCACCATGATCCCCACCTCCTGGTATTCACACCTCTGTGTAACACCCTCCACTTGAGTGGAGGCTGGACTTAATTGACTCAGTTCTGAGAGAAGCTGTCACGTGTTGAGTGTGGAAATAGGTGAAGACTATGTATATCAGAACAAACAAAGGCTATTTATTTAGAGCTTGCTGCAGCAGGGTAGTCAGTCGCCATTGCTTGAGTTAGGCAGAGAATCAAAGGCAGGCAGATGAATAGGGAAGCTTAATAGAGGAAAAAAGGAAAGGCTTCGGGTGCCTTCTTGTTAGAGCCTGTTGGCATGGGGAAGCTGTCAAAAGAATAAATAGAAGTAGGGCCTCCTATGTGATTGGTTAGGGGAACGTGGTTGGGTTTGTCCAGTTGGCTTTACATTGGAAGCAGCAAACAAAAAATTAGGGGTTATCAGTTATTGACTGAGTCTTGGCCATGTGGGGCTGATTGATAAAGGGGCTGTGGTTTGACTTCCTGGATGGTTTGCTGCAGAGGTTATGGTTTGGCTTTCCAAACTGGCTGGGGCAGCTGGTGGGTCAGAGTTTTATTTTTATGTATAGTCTGGCCATTATCTAAATATTCAGTCTCTTGTGAGGCACCCTGTAAAGTGGCCCACATAAGCAAACCTGGAAGCAAATATCTGAGGCCTGCCAATAACCACATGATTAGGCTTGGAGGCAGATCCTCACCCAGTGAAGCTTGGAGGTGACTGCATCCCTGGCAGATTCCTTGACATAACCTTGTAGAAGATCATCAGCTGAGACTCTTCCTCTAAGTTACCATCTGATTTCTGACCAATAGAAATTGTGCAATAATAAATATTTGTTGTGGCCAACCACTACATTTTGGAATCATCTGTTATGCAACAATAGTTAACTGATACAGATGGGAAGGACATGGTTTTTTGTTAATCAGATCACCAGGAAATTTAGCTCAAGGATTTCAAGTAGGCTTATCTGGAAGGCATAGACAATTGTACTGTTTCTCAGAAGGGACCATTTCTTTCTCAGAAATATAAAATCTAAGTCAGAAAGAGTTAAGTCACTATTCCTTCTTAAACCTCTCCTCCTTCTCTACTATTTTATTTAATGACATTATTTGCCCAGCTCACTAGCTAAAAAAATCTCAAGTCTTCTTTGATTCTTGAACCAAATATTTATGATCTACTATGTACTAGGCACTATTCTGTCACTTAGAATACAGCACAATTACTTGCTCTTGTGGAGCTTACGTTCTGTTGAGAAAAAACATAAAAGCAATAAACCTATTTCTTGTGTATGGAGTAAGGGCAGATTCTACATCCTTGCAGGGGTAAAATAGGCTTTGTTGGTACACACTGTAAAGCAAGGGTCAGCGAGAGAAGCATGGGTCCCTCGGTTCTTCCATAGTCTGGCAGGGCCTTCTGCTGGGCAGGCAGTGGATCTGGGTGGCAGTGAAGGGACATAACTCTCTGTTGCTTTTCCTTCTTACTGTGGTGGCATGTGAACAACTTTGCTGGCTGTTGGAATGGTTATTTGAGCAGAATATCTGGGCAGCGTTTTAGAATTGTTTTTTGAAAAAGCCAGATGTTCGATACCTGGTAGCCTTGGGAATTTTCAGGCCTTCATTCCAGGAGAGGATGCCACCGGGCATGTGGGTTTCCATGAGGCCCGAGTTCAAGTGCAGCCCCTCCAGTTAGGACTGGGGGCAGGTTCCTCTGTCCTTCATCCAGAACTCCTAGATTTACTTTCTGGAAATTCTGCTTATTACATTCCCATAATAAATAAGTCATTTATGCAATGCATTATGTGATAAGTACTATGGGGAAAAAAGTAGAACCACCTACATAGGGCTTGGGAGTGCAGAACAGAGGAGAGGGTTGTTTTAAATCAATCTATTGGAGAAAAGCTCATTGAGAAGGTGATATTGGTACAAGAATTGAAAGAAGGGTTAACCACGAGGACATCTAGGGAAGACTATTTCTGAGAGTTGGGGGAAAGTATGTGAGTCACTAATGTCTTTGATGTGTGTGAAGGACCGTAAGGAAGCCAGCATAGACGGACTGGAATAAGAGAAGGTGAGAGAATTAGGAGAGGAAGTGAGAGAAGTAACGAGGTGTCAGATCATTCAGGGCCCTGTGGAACTTTTTAAGAACACTGTTGTTAAGTAAAGTGGGGAATGGTCATAGAGTTGTCAGCAATGAACTGACATGGGCTTATGTCTTAGAAATTTCATTATACTTCTGTTTTGAGCACAGTCTAGACATGTCTGGAGTTCAGACAAGAGATCTGAGCTGAAGATATGCAATTGGGAGTCATTGGTTTACATATGGTATTTAAAGCCATGAGATTGCATGAGGTCATCAGAAAGTGAATGAAACAGAGGGAAGAAGAGAACTGAGGCAGGAGCCCTGGGACCTTCACAATTAGAAGGATAGAGGAAGGGCTGGGCACAGTGGCTCATGCCTGTAATCCCAGCACTTTGGGAGGCCCAGGCAGACAGTTCACCTGAGGCCAGGAGTTCGAGACCAGCCTGACCAACATGGAGAAACTCCGTCTCTACTAAAAATACAAAATTAGCTGTTCGTGGTGGAACATGCCTGTAATCCCAGCTACTGGGGAGGTTGAGGCAGGAGAACTGCTTGAACCTGGGACGCAGAGGTTGCGGTGAGTGGAGATCATGCCATTGCACTCCAGCCTGGGCAACAAGAATGAAACTTCATTTCAACAACAGCAAAACAAAACAAAACAAAACAAAACAAAACAAAACAAAAAAAAGAAGGATAGAGGAAGAGAAGGAAATAGCAAAGGAGACTGAGAAAATCATGACCAGTAAGGTTAGTAGAAGGAAGACCAAGAAAGTAGAGTGTATTGGAAAGTGAGTAAGAAAATGTATCAAGGAGCAGGGAATGCGAAACTGCCAAATGTTGCTGACAAGTCACCTATGATGAGGACTGAAGTTCACCAATAGATTTGGAAACCAAATGGAAGTCACTGGTGACGTTTGCAGGATTAATTTTCTGGAGCAGTGAAGGTAAAAATCTTGATAAAAGTCAGTTTTATAGAGAATTGCAAAAGAGAATGGGAGAGGATGATAATGTATAAATCTTGAGTAATTTTGATACAAAGGGCTGTAAAATATGGGAGCAGTAAAAGTATGATAAGAATTTTTTTAACTTTAGGATCTAAGTAATAAAACTCTCTTCACCAGTATAAACATTCAGATATCAATTCTTGTTTCCTTGTTCAGTTTTATCTTTTAATGTTATTTTCTTCCATCTTCTATTGTTATTACCCCAGGGATTTTCATCTGGTTCTGTATTGTTTCTCACCTGGACTATTACCCTAGTATCTTGCCGTGTTCAATATTAGCGTATTACTGTCTCACCACTTCCATAGTATCTTCCTGCTTCCGAGGAATACTCCATTACTCCTGCTGGCACTCTCTCTCCAAAACATACTATCTGTGATGTCATTACTCTTTCCAGATGAAGTCATCCAATGACTTTCCAAACACAGCTTGACTACAGCTGCTAAGCATGCTGGAATTCCAGCAAAACAGAGAAAGATGGATAAATCAGAGCTGTGAGAGGAAACCGGAACTAGGTTATGCTGTGAGGCTAGCCTGCAAGATGGAGAAGGCAGCTACCGCTGCCATATTTACAATGTCTAAGAGGGTTGTTGGAGAGAAGAGCTCCTAATCAAGATCTTCTAGTAGCGGAAGGCTTGATTTTATAGGTAAGAATACAAACGTTCTTGACATATTCTCCCCAGTATATAGTTCAGTATGGTTATATTGAATATTGGATTTACGGCCACAGACAATTGTAAAGACCCACATTTGGGGGAACATAAGATTCCTAATATTTTGCCAGGTTTAGTTCTATTTCAGTTTTTAGTTACATAAGGAAAGTTTTTAGGCCAAGCATTACATGACATTTATTACCTCACTCCATGTACCTACCAATATATGCTTGTCCATGTTGTGAGTATACCTACATTTTGTTGTACAAATACATGTGTTTACTAGTCTAACGTTTTAGCCTCATTTTCCCCCTGAACTTGAAGCTGATTTTGTTTGTTTTTCCTTTTAGAGGCAGGGTCTCACTCTGTGACTCAGGTTGGGTGCAATGGCGTGTTCAGAGCTCATTGTAACCTCAAACTCCTAGGCTCAAGTGATCCCCCTGTCTCAGCCTCTCAAGTAGCTAGGAAGACAGGTATGTCCCACTGCACCTGGCTAATTAAAAACAATTTTGTTTTTTGTAAAGACTGGGTCTTACTATGTTGCCAAAGATGGTCTCTAACTCCTGGCCTCAAGCAGTCTTCCCACCTCAGCCTCCTGGGTTGTTGGGATTACAGGTATGAGTCATAGCTTCCAGCCCTATTTTGTTTTAAATAATGAAACATTATTAAATTTGTTGATGCCAAGTTATGCTGCTTCAATGACATTAATTTTCAATTTGAAAAAATTTTAAGAGATGGGATCTTGCAGTGTTTCCCAGGCTGGCGTTGCACTCCTGGGCTCAATGGATCCTCTTGCTTTAAGCTTCTGAATATCTGGGTCCACAGGTACACACCACCATGCTTAGCTCTACAATAACATCTTTGACCATTACTGATTCCAGATATATATTTGCGCACTTACTGTAAACCAGGTCCTGATTATAAAATCACTATAATATGATGAAAGATACTTTGCTTTTTAAGGAATCCGATGTCTTGATATCAGAGATGACTTATGGCAATAATGTCACATTTTGAAAATCAGTGTTGCACAATACAATATATAACTCTATGACTTTTTATAACATATGGTGACATTTAAAGATTGTAGCACACTTCAGGCAGGTTAATTATGCTAGGAGGGATCAGATGTTCCTGATTACATGCTGATTGCTCAGCTCCTGTTCCAGCCAGAGGGAAAGTGCTCCGAAGCTTCCTGCGTATTCATGTGACTCACCTCTATGAGGAGTCCCTGCTTGCATGATCATTCTGTCTGAAGCATTTGTCCCTTAGTAGTGGATTTGTCTCTTGTGTTTTGTGCTCCATACGTCACCTCCATGGCTATTTGAGAAGTGTTCAATTTTTCTGTTTTGAGTTTTATTTTGGTTTACTTACTACTCTTAGAGGCAAATTACTATCTGATTTTACTTTTTCAAATTCTAAATGATGGTGTTTTTCTGAATTTATACTCTCTGTCAACAGATCCATTCATTCTATATACACGACCTGTATCACTAGACATCTTATATACATTTTTTTTGAAAACTAGAACCTAATATTCCATGCTCTGTGTTGAGATTAAGGTCTGCATATTGCTTACAGTTTATGATACCTGAGACATACACTATTTAGTACTTTTTGTTTTTTCACTGTTCAAACTTTACATTAGCTCACTATCCAAAGTGTAATGTAAACTGGGACATGAACCACAAGCTTTGCTTATAATCCTTTACCTGTGAAACCTCTAAGATGCAAATCACATGCTTGCTATGCTGGATGGGCATTTTCTGAAACTGAGCTTGAAGGTCCCCACTTCATTCTTATATTATGCATGTAGTTAATTGGTATTTTGATTGAACCAGCAGAAGAATAAAAATGCCTATGAATCAAAGGAAATTATTCTCATTAGATATGAAACAAAGAAAGCAGTAGTTTCAAGAACAAATATTATTCAAAAATATTCTCATTAAAAGAAATTGCTCTCTTTGGTATAATAAAAATCTTCTAAAGAGAAGCATCTGGCAGAATCATATAACTTACTGTAGCATGACATTTGGGATGAATTAAGTTGCTTCATGCTACAAAATGCTTTCAAGGCTTCTCAGTATTTTTTCTTCATTTTAGCTTATCTGTGTCTCACAGTTCTCCAATTAGGTCATTTTGTACTTAGCATTTCTTTATGTGTATCACATTGTGAATATCATATAGAAGTGACAGTCCCTTGAAGGCTAGAAATATTGCTAAATGGAATGAGTTCAAGCCCATGTGTGGAATATGAAAGTTTTTCTGTGCTGGATTCACCTGTGCAATATTCCATATTGATGGTTAGGCATGTTGAACTATAAGTGCTAAGACAGATAAGCTGTGGACGTGGGCATTGAGGAAAAGACAGTCATTTGGTTTCACATGTTAGATGGCTACCCTTGGGCAAACCTAGAATCACCCAATATTTGAGCATAATCGAATGAATGTATGTCACTGAACAAGTACTAACATTACATTTGTCAGTGGATCTTAGAGTTGGAAGGAATTTTCAGTGCTATCTCATTCTCTGCTCTCTTTACCATCTCAGATCTGTTATGTAAGTGACTTTTTTTTAAACACGATGCTCACTACTTTTTCAAAGAAGCCCATTCTGTTTTCAGATTTGCCCTCTTACCGTTTTCATATTTGGTTCCCTGTCTAGAAAACTCTGAGTCCATCTTCTACGTAAGGGCCTTTACATTTCTGAAGGCCATTTCCACATACATCTTGGGACCTGCGTAGCACTGGTAGGAACTGTAAGAGGAATTAGAGCATGACACCATGATCTCTCAGGAGAATGAGTTGGAATAATGGCTAACAGTAAGAGTTTTATATCAACAAACTAGGGCAAGAACTCCAACTTCAATACATATAAGCTGTGAGACACTATTTTAAAAACATCTTTAGATGTGGATATTTCAAATAATTTAATTATTTTTCTCAGATTTATTGATCTTTTATGCCAATACCATGTAGCTTGTATTTTGTATAGTACTAGGGAGGTTAGCCCCTTTCAGCATTTGTCTTTTGAGGGAATATTCTTAAATATTTGATTAAAACAAAACAATTTTAATTGAAATTGCATTGAATTTACATGTTAGTTTTGGAAGACTTGGCATTTTTATGGTATTAAATATTTCAGTCCATTAATATATGGTTTTCATTTTATTCAGATCCTGTTTTATATCACTTAATAATTATAGTTTTAAAAAGTAAATTCTATATTTCTTACTCATTATATTCTAAGTATTATAGCATTTTATACCTATTGTGCCTAAAGTATATTTTTCTTTTCCTACTTTAGATAGCTAATGCTAGTTTAGATAAATGCTAGTGTATTTTATCTTACCTCTTTAACTTATTTCGACCACATTTCCAATATATCTTAGTGTTTATTCCATAGCCTCTTGGAATTTTTTAGGTATATAAAATCACATAATATTTTATTATCCCTTTTTTAATTCACTTGGCTATACTTGTCAAAAGAATTTTGAATATAAATAGTGATGATAGACAGTATTGTTTTGTTTCTGATTCACAAGAAATGGCTGTAGCATTTCACCATTTAGAATTATGTTTGCTATTTGTTTTTGAGAACTGGTCTGTCATATTAAAGTTCTTCTATTGCTGACTTACTTAGAGTTTAATAACTTCCAGTGGTGGAATTTTATCGACTTTTTGCATTTTTGATGCAATCATGTTGTCATTGAATTTATTGATTGGGGTATTTAATTTCTTTTTACTTTACCATCCTTACCCCTTGGATAAATATTTGCTCCTAATATACTCCTTATTTTGCATAATGCTGGGTCTAGTCACCATTTAAGTATATTAACTGACAGTGACTAGATACATATGTGGCTGTGTTTGGGTGTGTGTATGTAAAACGCATATATGCCTTCTCTTTTATTAAACTGCATATTGCCCCCTTCATAAGGATTCCTTTTAATTTAAGCTAGAACTCTAGTAGTTTTGTAAAAGGAGGAAGGCTGGGTGACACAGATGAGTGAAATCAGCTTAGTCTTAACCAAATTCCCAAAGTTACTGGTGACTTGGAGCTGCAGCTGTCAGACTGCTAGATGCAACATGAAACCCTAGAAGGGTGGGAAGCATGGCATAATTCTGTGATGCACTGGGGATCAGTAGCCAGACTCCCTCTCATATCTCCTTAACATCAAACCATCACTGCTGAGGAGTCTCTATGTACGGACCAAGGCATACAGCATTCCTGATTCCAGCTCAGTCAGGTCCTCCAGCTTCACACGCAGGTCCGGGTGGGAGAGCGTGTCTGGAACCTGCAGACAGTAGGGCACATGCCCAGTGACTCGTGTGGAGTTGAGTTCGTCCTGGTGTGGTCTAAATTTGTTCCATAGAAGAGTTCATTGCCATGATTCCTAGAGAACTAGGCAATCCCATCGCCTCCAGTGAGGCTCTGGACCCTGCAGCAGTGATCAGTGCTGCAGCAAAGGCTGTAGAACTCAGTGTCACGAAGGCATTTTCTTCTTTGTTCTCTTTTATCTTTTACAACATGCTTTGGTCAGGTTTTGTTATTAATATTTCATGTCTTTATTAAGTTAGCTATAATGGCTGCCACATATTTCTGTTGTCAAGAATAGAAATAGCTGCTATTTCAATATAAAAACAAATGTGTATGACGTCTCCTGGATTCTGTCTTACTTTTCCTTTTCTGCATGAACCTATGTCTGAATCCAGATTCTGCCACTTTTGAACTCATGTAATTCACCATGTACAGTGGTGCAGTTTGAGCACTGTACAAAATAGGGAATGGCAGCTACATCTAGCTGGAGCTTTGCTCTTCAAATCCTTGCCTCTGGGACAGATGTGCACATATGTTTTTCTGTTTCACACAAAGCTACGGTATGAGCTAGCAGCACATAGCGTTGGAATGTAGTGAAAGTATGCCAGCCTTTTTATCTCTCTTAGCCTGTTTCCTCACCTGCTAAATGATATTTTTGGTATCGTAAATTCTTACCCCAAATTCTCACCCCAAATTCTCAAATACATGTATTACAGTTACTGGAATATTCAGCATTATTTTGTTATATTTGTCATTTAGTGATAATATTTGTATTATTATTTACAATTCATAAGAATCTTATATCCTATTGTTTTCTGTGTTATTTCTACCTCTTTTGATGTATATTCTCTAAAAATTATTTTTTATCTCTAACAAAAGGAAAGATACTAGAATGTCAGAAGAATGAATTTCTCCTTGTCAAATATAAAAATAATTCCAGACCATCATAACAATGTAAAAATTCAGTTGGTTCTTGTTAATCATTAACTTATTGTTTGTGCAAAAACCATTAGCACCGTGGCAATCCTAATATAAGCAATAAAATAGGAAATATTTAATAAATGTAACTTAATCATTGTTCTATATCTTCATAAATGAATTCAGTAATTGCAGTGGCATTTTCTAACAAGGAGAATTCAACCCATCCATTTTTATAAAATGAAAGTAGGTGTCAGGGTAAAATAGCACACATTGATTAACTGGTTAATACACCATTGACTTTCCAAGGCCTAACAGAGGAGTACTTTCAAATGGCAGTGCTTAAATAAAAAAATATATATATGTTGTGCAATCCTGCGTAGTAATTACAAATGCATTAGGAAACTCGACAGCTGTGCTTGGAATGCAGACCAGAAAAGATCATGAAATGTGGTTCTAATATAATCATTAGAACTTGGTTGCATCATATGAGGGGTTGAGTTGTATTACTATGCCCCCTGACATTCACTGATAGTCGTATGTAGATGGCATAGAAAACGTGCATTACAAGCACACTGCAAATGAGAGTGAGACAAAACGTGGTTGTTTCAGAGGACAGTGGTACAATTCTGAATGAATTAACAGTGATTGCAGGGAACAATGTGAAGTGAGTTAGAATATGATTTCAATTCCTAGACGCATCAGAGAAAGCACTCCACAACAGAATTGTACATTGTTAAGGGTTGATCAGGGGATGCTTAACAGACACTAATTTAAAGTGGGAACTTTGGCCGCAATCAATATTTCAACAGCTCTGCTTGTTAATTAATATACCCTCCAGTGACCTTCTAAGAGAAATCTCATTATATCAACTACTGGAAGAGCTAGGGAAATATGTACTAGCACTTCACTGAGATGTTAACAGCTGAAATGGCAGAATGGAACTAGAAGAGAAGTAAATCAAAACTGAAAGAAGGGTGATTTTTTATAAGGGGCAAGTTAGGTCAAAGAAGGGGGTTATTAATTGTGTCTAGATTCTGTATTAATTGTTCATAAAAGTAAAGTTTCCATCAACTAAAGTTTCTTTTCAAGACGAGCCATTCTCACTGAGAGCTCAAAATTCTATAGTTACCCTAAGGCTATTTAATAGGAAGAGATGTATTTGCTTCTGTGTGTGTTTGAAGGTGAGAGTTTCACATGGGCTTTTGCTGTTAATACATTGCTTGAAAATCTAAATTAAAATTTTGTAAGTAATTCATCCTAAGCCTAGCTTAGGATGAATTAAGATCTCAAAACATCTGACATGTCAATTGTATTATTGGACATTGAGTGAATCCAAAGGAAAGGAAGAACTAGAATAGTCTAGATTAGAGTGTACTTCCATGAAGAACTGGGATATGAGCTAGTGATATTGTAAAGAGTATGAGGAGAAGTTGATCTGATAGAAGTAGAAGCACATGTTGGCCTTTGATGAGTGACACAAGCAGATCCTAGATACAGAGCTTTAAATGCCAGGATATCATTTTGCTTTGCTCTCTGGCAATAGAGAAACGTTCTGTAGTTTGAGAAGTGAAGGTACCTAGCAGCGTTTGGCAATTGTTAATCTATTGGTGTCCCATTTGGATTAGAACTAGGAGAGAATTCGATATTGAGCCTACTGCAATAAACAAGGACATGAATGTATAGCCAGGGTGGTGGCTATAATTTAAAAGATCATAAATCTGAGAGAATGGTCTGAACTAGGAATAAAAATAAAAGACATCCTTAATGTTAGTGTGGGATTAGGCAGGTCTGGGAGACAAAAATCAGAAAGGGAGTTCATTTTGGAAGATTAAAGCAAAACAAAATCTTACCACAGAAAGAAAACAATATATTCTATCTAATAAAGAAATTCCATGATTTTTAAACTGGAAACACTGGTGACTGCAATACCTCCAGCTGTCTACCACCAATCATTGTGTTTCTGCCTCTGATCTGCTTCAGTCCATAATTTGGAATACTAATAAGCTCATGTTTTGTTAGTTGCTGAGGACAGGGCATAAACTGTACAGTTTAACAGAGGAATGTGAAATACTTTCTGGGGCTGTTGTTTAGTCTTTGAGAGCAGCTTCAGCATGACTGTTTCTCCCAGGATGCAGACAATTATGGAAACTGAACTAGCTTGACATGATATTGCAAAATATTTCCTTCTGTAATAAAACTGATAGAACTAAAAAAAACATATAAACTTCCTTTATTCTCCTATAGCAAAAGGATGCAGAAAGGCAAGTTGTATGACAGCTAGTGTTCCTATCATTGGTTTTACTCTCCAAGTGTGACATTGGTAAACAATAGAATTTCACGAAGGGATCACAAAGGATAGATTTAATTTAGGCATCTCAATGAACTTTACCTTTGATAAGTAGGCGTAATTAGTGTATTGAGACCAAGTTAGCCTTAATTAAATTGATTAATTTGAGTAACATTTGCCTTGGTTGATATAATGAACATAAGCCCAAGGATTTTTTTCTTTTAGTTTATTTTTCACACCTACTGGTTTCATGTCTAAAAGTTTACAGTAAAGTTTAGTCATATGTTTTAGAGTTATGCAAAGTATTGAGAATAGTCTTGAGACTTGAGAAGTCCTATGTTTAGAGCTGCAACATATTGAATCAAAAAAGGATCTGTGAATGGGAGTTCATTCATGATTGGGCTCTCTGCTTGTCTGTTGTTGGTGTATAGGAATGCTTATGATTTTTGCACATTGATTTTGTATCCTGAGACTTTGCTGAAAGTCCTTATCAGTTCAAGAAGTTTTTGGGCTGAGATTATGGGGTTTTCTAAATACTTAGGAATTCAGATAACAAGGGATATGTAGGAACTCTTCAAGAAGAACTACAAACCACTGCTGAAGGAAATAAGAGAGGACACAAACCAATGGAAAGATACCTCATGCTCATGGATAGGAATAATCAGTATCATGAAAATGGCCATATTGCCCAAAGTAATTTATGGATTTAATGCTATTCCCATTAAACTACCATTGACATTCTTCATAGAATTAGAAAAAACTACTTTAAATTTTATATGGAAACAAAGAAGACCCTGTATAGCCAAGACAATCCTAAGCAAAAAGACAAAACTGGAGGCACCATGCTACCAGACTTCAAACTATAGTACAAGGCTACAATAACCAAAACAGCATGGGATAACACCACACATCTGCAACCATCTGATCTTTGACAAACCTGACAAAAACAAGGAATGAAGAATACTGAATCTATAGGATCTCCTATTTATGGAATTTATAGGATCTGCTATTCAGTAAATGGTGCTGGGAAAACTGGCTAGCCATATGTAGAAAACTGAAACTGGACCCCTTCCCTTACCCCTTATACAAAAATTAACTCAAGATGCATTAAGGACTTAAATGTTAAACACAAACCCATAAAACCCCTAGAAGAAAACCTAAGCAGTACCATTCAAGACATAGGGGTGGGCAACAAATTCATGGCAAAAATGCCAAAAGCAATTGCAACAAAAGCCAAAATTGACAAATGGGATCTAATTAAACTAAAGAGCTTCTACACAGCAAAATAAACTATCATCAGAGTGAACAGGTAATCTGCAGAATGGGAGAAAACTTTTGCAATCTACCCGTCTGACAAAGGTCTAATATCCAGAATTTACAAGGAACTTAAACAATGTTACAAAAAGAAAACAACTCCATCAAAAAGTGGGCGAAGGATATGAACAGATATTTCTCAAAAGAAGACATTTACACGGCTAGCAAACATATGAAGAGAAGCTCAACATCACTGATCATCAGAGAAATGCAAATAAAAACCACAGTGACATACCATCTCATACCAGTCAGAATGGCAATTATTAAAAAGTCAGGAAACAGTAGATGCTGGTGAGGCTGAGGAGAAATAGGAATGCTTTTACACTGTTGGTAGAAACGTAAATTAGTTCAACCATTGTGGAAGACAGTGTGGTGACTCCTCAAGGATCTAGATCCAGAAATACTATTTGGGCCAGCAATCTCATTACTGGGTATATACCCAATGGAATAGAAATTATTCTACTATAAAGACACATGCACACATATGTTTATTGCAGCACTATTTATAATAGCAAAGACATAGAACCAACCAAATGCCCATCAATGAGAAGATGGTAAAGCACATGTACAAATACACCATGGAATAGCATGTAGTCATAAAAAGGAATGAGACCATGTCCTTTGCAGGGACATGGATGAAGGTGGAAGCCATCATCCTCAGAAAACTAATGCAGGAACAGAAAACCAAACACTGCATGTTCTGACTCATAAGTGGGAGTTGAAAAATGAGAACACATGGACACAGGGAGGGGAACAACACACACTGGGGCCTGTTGGTTGTTAGTGGGTGAGGGGAGGGAACTTAGAGGATGGGACAATAGGTGCAGCAAACCGCCATGGCACGCATTTGTATACCTGTGTAACCAACCTGCATGTTCTGCACATGTATCTTGTTGTTTTATTTTAAGAAGAAATAAAAAAGAAAAAAAAA
>CAUYLG010003548.1:0-51872 GCA_963573385.1 Cacajao melanocephalus
TATAAAACAAATTCAACCAAGTATTTGTTAATTTATAAAAAAAAAAAAAAAAAAAAAAAAAAAAAAAAAAAAAAACAGGTGTGGGGGCAGTATTGTTATAGATAAGTTGAAACTTTATGTATTAAAAAAATTACACTACAGGAAATCACCTGACATACAATGCTGGTAATCAGATCTCCCTAATAAAACCCAGAGGGAGGTTTTTGGCCTCTCTCTGAATCTAGATTTTGATTTAAAACATAATGAAAAGGCATCCCCGAGATAAATGAGAAAATTTGAAAATGAACTGGGTGGTACATAACACAAAGAAGTTACTTTATATTCTTGCTATACATTAGATGTTGTATCTGTTAAAAACTTTTGAAATATATGGAGAAAATGAGACAGAAAGTTGATAACTACTGAAACTAAATGAATACATGGAGTTTTTGTTAAGACACACACTGTTCTACTGTGGTGTATATCTTAAGATTTTTGTAATAAAAAGTTAAAAACAGGCCGGGCACAGTAGCTCATGCCAGTAATCCCAGCACTTGGAAGGCTAAGGCAGCTGGATAACTGGAGGCCAGGAGTTCAAGACCAGCCTGGGCAACATAGAGAGACACCATCTCTACTGAAAATACAAAAAAATGAGCTGGGTGTGGTGGCAGATGCCTGTAATCCCACCTAATAAGGAGGCTGAGGAATGAGAATCTCTTTCACCTGGGAGGTGGAGGTTGCAGTGAGTTGCACTATCTAGCCTGGGCCACAGGAGGAGACTCTGTCCCCCCCACAAAAAAAAAAAAAAAAAGGTTAAAAAAAAAACACAAGCGTCTCTCTCTCTGTGAGATGTAGTACACCATAAGAAAAAGAGCCTAAGCTTGAGAGGCAAACAGACCTCCACATGAATCCTCCTGCTGGCAATCGCTAGAAATAGAAGCTCATAAACACTGAGAACATCCAGCAAAGAAATATTTTAAGAAAAAAATTTGAATATGTATTTGCAAAGAAGCAAAATACTCTCTGATACTGAATAACTGGTAGCTGGTTTTGTTTTTTATTTTTTTGAGACTGAGTCTCCCTTTGTCACTCAGGCTGGAGTGCAGTGGCGTGATCTCAGCTCGCTGCAACCTCTACCTCCCAGTTCAAGAGGTTCAATGGGATCAAGTGATTCTTGTGCCTCAGCCTCCCAAGTACATGGGATTACAGCCACACCACCATGCCTGGCTAATTTTTGTATTTTTAGTAGAAACAAGGTTTCACCATGTTGGCCAGGCTGGTCTCAAACTCCTGACCTTGGACTCCCAAAGTGCTGGGAGTACAGGTGTGGTAACTATTATTAAACCTGAACAATCTAAACAATGATGTGATCACCCTATTCCAGGAAAATAGAGTAAGCCAAGAGCACTATTAAATGACTTCCATTTTTTACACTGTACTAAAACTGGTAAAATTTCCTACTCTCAAAGATAATAGGTTTCCTAGGAAAAAAAAAAATAAAAACATAAATTTTAAAAATCACAAATTAAAAAATTATATCTTCTCTATACCTCATACCATATGAAAAAATTACTTCAAAATAGACTATATTTTGAAGTAATTTAGTTTTACATTTTTGTTTCACTGTTTTGAAATGTAAAACTAAAAAATTCTATGAAGAAAATATACAACTAAAAATCTTTGTGACACTGACCAGGTACGGTGGCTCACACCTGTAATCCCAGCACTTTGGGAATTTAGGGATCAAGGCAGAAGGATCATCTGAGGCCAGGAGTTTGAGACCAGCCTGGTCAACATGGTGAAACTCCATCTATGCTAAAAATACAAAAATTAGCTGGGAGTGGTGGTGCACGCCTGGTATCCCGGCTACTTGGGAGGCTAAGGCACAAGAGTCGCTTGAACCTGGGAGGTTGAGGTTGCAGTGAGCCAAGATTGCGCCGCTGCACTCCAGCCTGGGCGTCAGAGTGAGACTGTGTCACAGATTAAAAAAAAAAAGAAAGAAAAACTTTGTGATACTGGGTTAAGTAAAACTTCTTAGATATGACACCAAATCACAGTCCATAAAAAGAACAAATTGATAAACTGGATTTCATAAAAATTAAGAACTATTAGTCTTACAAACACATCATTAAGAAAATGAAAAAGCGGCCAGGTACTGGAACTCAGGAGGTGGCGGCTGTAATGAGCTGAGATCAGCCCATTGCACTCAAGCCTGGGCAACAGAGTGAGACCCCATCTCAAAAAAGAAAAAAAGAGAGAGAGAGAGAGAGAGATACCAGCCTGACCAACAAGAAGAAATCCCATCTCTACTAAAAATACAAAAATTAGCTGGGTGTGGTGGCGGTCCCTGTAATCCCAGCTGCTCTGGAGGCTGAGGCAGGAAAATCCCTTGTACCCGGGAAGCAGAAGTTGCAGTGATCTGAGATAGATAGCTCCACTGCACTCCAGCCTGGCGACAAGAGTGAAACTCCATCTCAAGAAAAAAAATTTAAAAACTTGGTGACACTGGGTTAAGCAAAACTTCTCAGATACAACACCAAATCACAGTCCATAAAAAGAACACATTGATAAACTAGATTGCATCAAAATTACAAACTATTACTCTTACAAACATATCATTAAGAAAATGAAAAAGTTGGCCAGGTGCAGTGGCTCACAGCTGTAATCCCAGCACTCTGGGAGGCTGGGACAAGTGAATCACCTGAGGTGGGGAACATGGAGAAACCTGTCTCTACTAAAAATACAACATTAGCTGGATGTGGTGGTGCATGTCTGTAATGCCAGACACTCAAAAGGCTAAGGCAGGAGAATCGCTTGAGCCCGGGAGGTTGTGATCGTGCCACTGCACTCCATCCTGGGCACCAAGAGTGAAACTCTGTCTCAAAAAAAAGAAAAAAAAAGAAAAGAGAAAGAAAAAGCAGTCAGGAACAGTGGCTCATAGCTGTAATCCCAGCACTTTGGTTACGGCAGAGGCGGGCAGATCACTTGAGGTCAGCAGGAGTTTGAGACCAGCCTGGTCAACATGGTAAAACCCAATCTCTACTAAAAATACAAAAATTAGCCGAGTGTGGTGGCGGGTGCTTATTAGCCCAGCTACTTGGGAAGCTGAGGCAGGAGAATCAATTGAATCTGGGAGGCAGAGATTGCAGTGAGCCAAGACAGTGCCACTTCACTCCAGCCTAGGTGCCAGAGTAACACTCCATCTCAAAAAAAAAAAAAAAAAAAAAGCCATACTCTGGAGATTTAAAAAAGTTTCTGTCTGATAAAGGACTTGTATCTAGAATATACAAAGAACTCCTAAAACTCAACAAAACAAAAAACACCCAACTATTAAAAAAAAGGCTTTGATCAGACACATCATCAAAGATAGCAAATAAGCATATGAAAAGATGATCATCATTTGTCAGCAGGGAAATGCAAATAAAAGCCACAGTGAGATACTACTGCATGCCTAACAGAATGGCTAAAATTAGAAAGATTGATAATACCAAGTGTTGCTAAAGACATAGCCATATTAGAACTCTCATACATTGTTAGGAGAATGTAAGATGGTACAACCATTTAGGAAAATAATTTGGCACTTTCTTAAAAACTCAAACATACATCTTCCATACAATTTAACCTTTCTACTCTCAGGTATATACACAAGTGAAAAGAAAATGTGGCCAGGAATGGTGGGTTACACCTTTAATCTTAACACTTTCAGAGGCTGAACGAGGAGGACTGCTCAAGCCCAGGAGTTCAAAATTAGTCTGGGCAATGTAGTAAAAATCTTGTCTCTACAAAAAAAAAAAATTTAAAAATTTGGCTGGGTACAGTGGCTCACACTTGTAATCCCAGCACTCTAGGAGGCCAAGGTGGGCATATCACCTGAGGTCAGGAGTTTGAGACCAGCCTGGCCAACACAGTGAAACCCTGTCTTTATTAAAAATACAAAAAATTAGCTGGGTGTGGTGGCAAGCACCTATAGTCCCAACTACTCAGGAGGCTGAGGCTGCAGTGAGCCAGAATCGCACCACTGTACTCCAGCCTATGCGACAGAGCGAGACCCTGTCTCAAGGAGAAAAAAAAATAGGAGGAGGAGGGGAGGGGCAAGGAGGGAACCAAGTGTCCAAAAACTTTAATGTTCTCAGCAGTTTTATTTATAATAACCAAAATGGGAAACAACCCAAATGTCTATCAATAGATGAATAGATCAACAACCAAGTAAATCCATACAACAAACTACTACTCAGCAATAAAATAAAAAAAGAACTGTCAATACATACAACAACCTTACTGAATCTCAAAATAATAATACTGAGTGATGACTTCACAGGTGCATGCATATATACATACCAAAACTTATCAAATCATACACTTGAAATGTGCAATTTTTTACACTTCAATTCTACCTTAATAGAGCTATGTTACACACTCAAGATGATTTTTCTCTTGACCCTATAATATCCTCCCTTTAGGTACTGTCTTCCTTTCTGCTGAAGTTAAGTTTCTTCAAGAAGTCACGTATACTGCTATCCACTTACCTTTCAATCTAGTGTAATGAGACATCCTCTGGCAAAAATTAAAGCATTTTCTCACTGTCACATACAAAAGCCTCTCTTCGCTCCAGAACCTCCTTAGCGTCTTTGCTGCATCTGCCCCTACAATTAACACCTGACTCCTGTGGCTTCAGAGATATTGACTAGCTCCTCCTCACCTTCCGGTAACTCGTTTTAAGAGCATATATGCCCAGTTAGCGTCACTGACCATTACCTTACCCTAATGACACTTTTTCTTGGGAAAGTATGATCCATACGTGTGGCTTCAGTGACTTACAGGCATAAGATCTATACGTCAGCCCTGATTTCTTCACTGTTTACATGCTGTGACATCTACATATCATGCTACAAAAAAGAGAGAGGGAACACTTTCTGGCCTGGGCAACATAGTAAGACCCCCCTCTCAACAAAAAATAAAAAAATATTAGCCAGGCATGGTGGCATGTGGCTGTAGTCCCAGCTACTCGGGAAGCTGAGTTGGGAGGACTGCTCGAGCCCAGGAGCTCAAGACTACAAGGAGCTATGATCACGCCACTGCACTCCAAACTAGACAAGACCCCATCTCTTGAGAAAAAAAAAACAAAAAAACAAAAAAAAAACACTTAACTTAGCACAGCTTTATGAAGTGCTTTACCAGCTGGTCTCAACTGACTATTCCTATTTTCTAAACCAATCTAAGCATTATAGCTCTGAAATAATCTTTTGACATTTTTGGTAAATATTTTTGTTGATGTATGATGTACACACAGTAAAGTACACACATCCTAAGAGTACAGTTGATGAAGTAAAATGTTCGGGTAATCACCACACAGATTAAGAAAGATAAAACATTACCAGTAACTGAGAAGCCCTCTTAGTTACTGCCTATGCCTCTTAACTAAAATATTCTAAACTCTAAACACATTGGCCTGTATTCTATATTCCCCAAATGTTTTACACACTTTCA
Source organism: Cacajao melanocephalus (assembly GCA_963573385.1). Classification (NCBI taxonomy): domain Eukaryota; kingdom Metazoa; phylum Chordata; class Mammalia; order Primates; family Pitheciidae; genus Cacajao; species Cacajao melanocephalus. The sequence goes on from CAUYLG010003548.1 coordinate 5,467, forward strand.
TTACTGGACCTTCTGCCCTTCCCCTCCGGACACCAATTTCTCTCTTAAAGCTAAATACAGATATCTTCCTCTATGGCATTAGCTCATGTTTGCTTACATTATACTCTATATGTATCACCAACACAATGCTTTTTGCACTGTATTATGCTATCCATTTATTATTCACTTGGTAGCTTTTCTGAGAGCAGTGACCCCCATATAGTACCATTTCTGTAACAACTAGCCCAGTGTTGCCACAATATAGGGTCTCCAATAAATGTCTTCGCTGAAAAAACTTAAAATTCAAACTTTCTTTGGAGGAAGACCCTTCTATATCTACTTTACCTGTACGACATTCATTGCAGATGAATTTTCCTCTTGGCATCTCAGTCAATCCAAGGCACTCCAGGTGGAAAGCCCCACAGCACTGAGCCTCACATAACAGCAGCTCACCCAGTTTTTCACAATTCTGTTAAGAGAAAGAAAACGTCTATCTGTTTTTCCATGTTTGAGAATCAAGAGGAAAACCAGTGTCAGTGGATTATAGTAAACAAACGTTAAAACTGGCAGAAAATGAGGTAAGAAAGAGGCAAGAGCCTGTAGTTGTAGATTTTATTCTAGTTGCAAAGGTGTACTGTTGGAAAGCTTTACCAAAGGAAGACTAAAATCAGGTATTCATTTTTAAAGATTACTCTGACTGCTACACGGAAAACAAGTTCCAGAATAGAAAGGTGAGAAAAGAACAGAGACAAACCGGAAGGCTACTGAATAGTTCAAGCAACAGACACTGGCTAGCTAAACTTGAGCCATAAAGTTCCAAAAGAGCTACCACCAAAGTCTGAACAGTCCTTTAGGATACATCTAGAACCATCCCAGAGAGATGACTTTTCTGAAATAATCTCAGCTAAGATAGGGCCTCACTTAAGACAAGGGCTTAGGAAATAACAATGGGTATCTGTCACTATAAAACTTTGTAAGATTTATTTTAAAATTCTGCAAATTCCCAACATTACTTTTTAACAACTCTAACACCCTGACTTGTATCCCCATGGTGATTAGCAGAAAAAAGCTTCAAATATTTCATTATTTATTTATTTATTTATTTTATTTGAGATGGAGTTTCACTCTTGTTGCCCAGGCTGGAGTGCAATGGCGTGATCTCGGCTCACCGCAACCTCCACCTCCCGGGTTCACGTGATTCTCCTGGCTCAGCCTCACGAGTAGCTGGGATTATAGGTGCACACCTCCATGTCTGGCTAATTTTTTGTATTTTTATAGAGACAGTGTTTCACCATGTTGGCTAGGCTGGTCTCGAACTCCTGACCTTGTGATCCACCCACCTCGGCCTCCCAAACTGTTGGGATTACAAGTGTGAGCCACCGCACCCAGCCCCAATATTTTTTAAAGCCTTATACTACTATGAAAGGCAAACAAGGGAAAAGGTGACTAAGCAAGTTCTAGCTTCAAGAACTCATAGAAACCGAATAGGTCTTGATCACTTCAGCATTAAAGCTTAAACAAACAAATTACTAGGAGAGCTTTGGGGAGAAAGGTTAGAGAGGTAGCCTGGAATTGATAGGGGACCCCAGGGACCTTATCAAACTACAGTCTGAGCTATCCTCAAATGTCTAACTCCTCATTATCTACTATTCACATGTAAAAATTGAAAAATACCATTATATAATGTACTTTGCATATTCAGAGTACCAATAACATGTTTTTATATATAGTAAAAAAAAATTGAGCTTCAACACATAAATAGGAAAATGCTACTTACAATGTGAATTAGAAACAAAAGTTTCACATTAAATGTTATAAACTAATTCTTCAACTGGGATAACATGTAATTTATCTTTCAAACTGGGACACTTGAGAATGAAAGGAAGTGCTATTAATAAATTATGACAGCACAAGGGACCTACACAAAGACTGATCCAGACAAGCCAGGACCACAGGGTCACCTTACCTTAAATCTTTATATTAAATGATCTTTGTAAAATGTATTTACATTCTGACTTGTCTCACTAAGTAAATAATGGGCATAACTGTTTTTGAGGATTAACACTATTGTTTAGGATCTGGTCTAAGTATGATCAAAACTCTTTATTTAATAGTGAAGGTAATAGGCAAAGAAACTGGATTGAAATTATATTGGCCATAATAACATCTTCTGGTCTCTGAGTTAATTTTTTTAGAGATCTCAACTTATCTATTACTATTTATTATTTTGAAATAGGGTCTCACTCTGTCAGTCAAGTGGGAGTCAAGTGGAATGACCATGGCTCACTGCAGCCTCTACCTCCTCAGCTTCAGGTGATCCAAAGACCTCAGCCTCCCAAGTAGGAGGGACTACAGGCATGCACTATCACGCCTGGCTAAGTTTTGTATTTTTGGCAGAGAAAGGGTTTTACCATGTTCCCCAGGTTGGTGTCAAATTCCTGGGCTCACATGATCCACCCACCTCAGCCTCCCAAAATGCTGAGATTAGTGCTGTGCTCCGCCTGTGGTTTCAATTTTAAAAAGAAAGAAATAATATCCTCAAGTTTTTTGTTACATAGAAACGGGTCTAACTGTGTTTCCCAGGCTGGTCTAGAACTCCTGGCCTCAAGCAGTCCTTCTGCCTAAGCTTCCAAGAGTACTGGGATTTAGGTATGAGATGCTGTGCATCACCTATCTTCAAGTTTTTATATACCAAAATTTAAGAATTACATAGGTAAATCAAGACCATTAAAAAAAATACTCAAATAGTCATTGACTCTACTCACAAAGACTTAAAGGCTCTTTAACAATAAAGTGGAGTCCCCTATTTCACAGAGAGGCAATCCAACACAATGGTTAAGACTCTAAACCAACCAAGTACAACAAAGCTTAAAGGTTTGAAAAAAAAGGAGAGGAAGATTCTAAATGCAGACTCCGAGGTTTAAATCCAGGCTTCTCTCATTAATATAAGCAAGTTATTTATCCTCTCTGTAATTTAGTTTCCTCATCTGCAAAGTGGGGATAGTCACAGAACTCTACTTATGAGATTATTAGGATGACTAAGGCATTATTTATAAAGTGCTTGGAACAATATTTCATACATAGGAAGTACTGTAAAAATATTTATTAAATAAAACAATATAGGTGATAGGCTTTCTAAAGTCACAACATTAAAGGAAAAATGTCTCAAAGTTAAAATTACCCTTGAAAAGTTCCTTAGAAACCCAGACTCTGACACCATAAGAAGTACTGGAGAATTATATTTGAATAAGCAACCAGAGACTCACATATTCCATCTCAGACTTGCCTCATGGCATATATTCATCATGGACCTTAAGGGCAGGTGGTTCACCAACACTAAACTATTTCTCCAAGTTTCTTTGTGGGGAGAAAAAAAGGGTCAAATCCTTAAGAAAGTGATTCCAATAAAATCATCCAAAAGCATTGTTATTCTAACCAAGAAACCATCATAAAGAGACAGAATGGGTTTCCCTTTAAAGATGAACATGCAATGAAAACACAAGTGGGCAAACATTTCTCTACCTGACAAACATTCTCCTTGAGTGCAGCTCCTCCACCACGTTCACCCTGCATTTTTTTAGAGGCAGGCATCCCAGGATCATGTTCTACACCTTCCTCAACAGTCTCCTTGGGGCTTGCGGCCGTCCTGTGAGGCATTAGTTCTCCCTTGCAGAGAAAAAATAATGTCCCACATCTGTATTATTGATGTCTCTTCCATTTGACCCCCTCCCTCTGGGATGCTATTTGTCTAGCCATTAAGCACTTACAGATGTTCAGCCAATCACTCAGGCGGACTGCATGCAATGTTAGTTCTAACCCTGCTGTGATTGGGCGGGTAGTGGGCGCCTCATGCCCTGCCACTAACTGCTCTGAGGCTGTTTGTTCCACTGGAACTTTCTGAGCTGTTCCATTTTAAGGTTTCACTAAGGGAGAGAAAACATTCTTAAGTTTATTTGATTACTTATTTGTCCTTCCAAGATCAGTGTTTTCTAAATAATGCCCCTCTTGGGCATTCTATTCAAACTGTCCTGGAAAGAAGCATTCTGCATCATAACATATGATGCTGACCTGACTTCTCTCTTTTAACCTGAGTTGGAAACCCAGAGACAATATCAATTATTGCACTGATGCTTTGCAAGAAAATGGTTTTAAATCTTTCGTTTCCTGAAGGCTGATGTTCATAAACATTGTCCTAAAATTAAGTAGCTGATAGTCTCAAGAAATAAGCAAGTAAATCTTCCCCCTAATCACAGCAGTCTCAACTTATTTTTTTTTTAAATAGAGACAAGGTCTCACTATACTTCCCAGGTTGGCCTTGAACTCCTGTTCTCAAATGATCCTCTCACCTCTGCTTCCCAAAGAGCTGAGTGGCATGAGTCACAGCACCCAGCCAGCAGTCTCAACTTTTCTCTTTTGAAACAGAGAATTACTCTGTCACCCAGGCTGAAGTGCAGTGGCATGATCTCGGCTCACTGCAACCTCTGCCTCACGGGTTTAAGATTATTGTGCCTCTGCCTGATTAGCTGGAATTATAGGCGCACACCACTACACCAGGCTAATTTTTGTATTTTTGGTAGAGACGAGGTTTCACCATGCTGGCCAGGCTAGTCTCGAACTCTCAACCTCAAGTGATCTTCCTGCCTTGACCTCCCAAAGTGCTGGGATTACAGGCGTGAGCCACAGCACCCAGCCAGTCTCAACTTTTATAGGGCAGTATCTAAGTTCCTTCAGATCACGTTGACTTGATATTCTGCTCTCTGGTTTTACAAGTTTACTTAATGATGAAACAGTTATATACCTGATTGGACACCTACACCATAGGATGTGATGATCTTTTAAAAAGGCCAAATCGACAGTTGCAATATGTGCCTTGCCTTATTATTAAGATGAGGCTCTACTTTTCCTCTAAGATTCCTTACGGCCATCAGCCATTTCAGTAGAATACTATTCTTAAGAAAACTCAAGGGAAAGAGGGATGTGGCCTCTGGTGTGAAAAGCAGCTTCTCTTTAGAAGGTAAAAAGACCAGGAACTGAGTAATACCTCTGAGCTTGAAATCTCTTTTGATGAGTCATCATTTTTCACTTTTTTACACTGCATCTTGGCTGCAGCATGCCTCTGTCGTTTTCGCTTCCTTGGTTTGTCAAATATCTTGGTAGTGCCTATGACAGGAAAGTAGGTGTTATCCGCTGGCTAATGACACACATGTCCAAAATCCCTTATCCTATTATTAAGAGTATAAACCAACTTTAAAACTCATTTAATTCTCCAGCTTTGTGGATTAGGAAAATGAGGGAAATAAGAAATGAGACTAACTCATGATGACATAACTAGCTGGGAAATGGCTACATGTATGTTAACTTCTGCCTCATACAGATTAAATAGTAAGTGTATAGGTTATTACAGAAATTTTAATTTACATGACTGAAATGACAAATGCTGTAGTTCTTCAAAGGAATTAATAAATCCTATAGATGGAAGGAAAGTGCCTTCCTTTTCATTTTACTAATCATGAAAAGATACCACTCCCTAAACTTCAAGATTGGAGACAGTAATATATATCACAATATGATTTAGGGATTAAAGGGCAAACGCAGTGGCTTACACCTGTAATCCCAGCATTTTGGAAGGCTGGCAGATCACCTGAGGTCAGGAATTCGAGAACAGCCTGACCAACATGGTAAAACTCCATCTCTACTAAAAATACAAAATTAGCCAGGTATGGTGGTGCATGCCTGTAATCCCAGCTACTAGGGAGGCTAAGGCAGGAGAATAACTTGAAGTTGGGAGGCGGAGGTTGCAGTGAACCTAGATTGTGCCACCACACAACAGCATGGGTAGCAAGAGCAAAACTCCCTCCCCGCCAAAAAAAAGGAAAGAAAAGAAAAATGGATTAAGATGGAGAGTTGAGGCCAGGCACAGTAAGTAGCTCACGCCTGTAATCCCAGCACTTTGGGAGGCGAGGTGGGTGGATTACCTGACGTGAGGAGTTCAAGAACAGTCTGGCCAACAGGGCAAAACCGTCTCTACTACAAAATACAAAAATCAGCTGAGCATGGTGGCAGGCACCTGTAATCTCAGCTACTAGGGAGGCTGAGGCACATGAATGGCTTTAACTCAGGAGGCAGAGGTTGCAGTGAGCCAAGATCTTGCCATTGTACTCTAGCCTAGGCATCAGAGCGAGACTCCCTCTCAAAAAAACAAAAAAGTTGGAGAGTTGAAATATGTAAGATTTGGCTTACAGAAGCTGAGGGAGAGATCCTCCAATACATTCAGTGGTTTAAAGGATATTCATGCAGTGGTAGTATATCCTTGAACATTCAACAACATAAAATGAATGCATGGTCACATTTGGTATATTTAGAAAAAGAAATTCCAGGCTGGGTGCAGTGGCTCACGCCTGTAATCCCAGTACTTTGGGAGGCCAAGGCAGGCGGATCACAAGGTCAGGAGTTTGAGACCATCCTGGCCAACATGGTGAAACCCCATCTCTACTAAAAATACAAAAATTAGCTGGGCGTCATGGCACACACCTGTAGTCCCAGCTACTCAGGAGGCTGAGGCAGGAAAATCGCTTGAACCTGGGAGGTGGAGGCTGCAGTGAGTCGAGATTGTGCCACTGCATTCCAGCCTGGGCAACAGAGTGAGACTGTCTCAAAAGATATTCTTCTAGTCCCTCCTACACTTTCCATTAAACATATTTCAACTGTGTTTATAAACACCAAGAGGAATCTAAGAGGTATTTCATAAGACGTTCTAGGATATTTACGCTAGGTATCAATATGAAAGCTGGAGTTTGGAAGACTGCTCAGTAATCTCTTTTTTGACTGACTGACTGTGTTGGAGAAGCTCTGCTACCAAAACTGTTCATAGCCTAACACTGAAAGAAGAGTTGTAGCTTTATATAAGTCCAAAAAAAAAAAAAAAAGAAAGAAGAGTTCATATGAGCACAACACAAAGGTTAGAATTTCTTATAAGCTGGAACACTTACATAAAATTTATAATGGAAAAAGTTCATGTTGTAGGTTTTATTTTAAAAACGAAATATAAAAGTACAGGAAAAGAGCTGAAGTTATAATTATTACTATTATTATTTTAAGAGACATGATCTCTCACTGTTGCCTACGCTAGAGTGTATGGTGTGATCAACAGCTCACTGTAGCCTCAACCTCTCGGGTTCAAGGGATCCTTCCATATCAGCTTACCAAGTAGCTGTGACTAAAGAAATATACCATCATGCCTAGCTAATTTTTTTTAAATCGTAGATAGAGACAGGGTCTCACTAAGTGCCCAGGCTGGTCTGGATGGAACACTTGGCTTCAAGTAATTCTCTTGTCTTGGCCTCCCAAAGCACTGGAATTGCAGTTGTGGGCCACCATGCTCAGCCTGATATTATTTTCAAAACAGCTTATTTTTAAATCATATAAGCAAATTGACCAACCTATGGGATTATAATTGCCACATGGCTAAACTAAGCTAACATATTGCTAGATTTACTTGTTAGAAAATTTAATAATCATAGGTCACATGAAATACAATCTTACAATCTTCCCATGATACTCTTTGCTAGCAGACCACATCTGCTGCAATGTGCTCAAATCTGGAATAATATTTCAAAAATGACACTAATCAATAAATGGTATTGGCAGACAAATGAAGAGTGGAAGAAAGAAGTGGCATGGAGAAACCCTGGGGTGGATAAGAAGACAGGAGTATAGCAATCAATTTAGTCAGGTGTGGATTTAGTTCCCTGAACTTGCTACCTTGTTCGTCTTCACGTTTCTTCTATAAAACAGGAATACTATAGATAATAACCTAACTCTCTGTAATGCTTTAGAAAGATTACAGGTAGCATTCCTACTAAAAGTCCTGGCAGAGTAGATGTTCAGTTTACGAATATTTTATCTGTTTCAGGAAGCACATTTTGGGCAAACCAGTTTTAAAACTTGTACCTCACCTGTCTGGCTTACACATATAACAATCTTTGTGATTAATGGACAAAGTGCTTCAAACTTACTACTACATTTTTTAAATCTCAAAAATACTCACCTCCACCAAAATCTTTTGAATAAGATGTGGTACAAGATTCAGTTATGCCATTCCCCAGGTGACCAGCTTCATAGCACTACAAATAAGTGAAAACAACACAGTTTAAAGAGGAATGAAATAATAAACTCTTAACCTTACATGCCAAAGTCTGAATTGTCGACTGCCACAGACATAGAATTCTGACTTATTTTAGCAATTAAAAAATCAACAGGACCACAGTAAAGGGTTGAACAGAAACTTCAGGGCAAAAGGAATCAGATTTTAAAATGCTCCAATAGACCTGTGAACACCACATACTCTGTAATCCCAGCTACTTTAGAGGCTGAAGCAGGAGAATTGCTTGAACCTGGAAGGTGGAGGTTGCATTGCGCCAAGATTGAGCCACTGCACTCCAGCCTGGGTGACAGAGCAAAAGTCGGTCTCAAAAAAAAAAAAAAAAAAAAGCAAAAAGGAAGAATGATCTATCTTCCTACAATTATATTCTTATATTCACAGCTACTAGATTTGACACAGACTTGTCTACTTGGTAAACTGTAAATTAAACAGTTCTGAAATACTGAATGATTTTCCAACTTAAAGTGACTTCAGATTAATCCAAATTAAAGCAACATGAAAACTCAAGACAAATACTCAACATCAGGAGTCTAATCAAGAGCCAAACATTTTATTCCCAATACTAATACTTGTATTAATTAGTTCGATCCCAAGCAAATATCTTTTCCTACAAAAATGATAATATTCTTCATCATAACGGTAAAACAAACATTCAGTGGTCACAAAGTCAGTATAATAAAAGCCATTCTTACTGTAGAGTTTCTAATGTTTGAGACTAAAACAAGATAAAATACAGCTGTGAATTTCTGAATGTTCATTTTATATTAATCATAAGAATGCAATTCTCCTCATGTTCAGTATATATCAAAAGTCTAACCATGTCAAGTAAAACGAATGGGCAAATGTTAGGTATCCAGTTCAGCAAAACAAGACTCCTAGACAAATCCTCGAAATACATTTCCATAATTTTTTTTAAATAGCAATTATTGTATTTAGGTAACAAATTTGTTCATTGTTTAACAGTTACTCAAAAGCTGTGGAACAAAATAATTACAATGCTCCCCAAACTACAGAGAATAATGCAGGAAATATTCTCATTTCTATTCTGATCAATTTTATAAATTAAAACAGCATACACACATACACGAATCATACCATATGAATAAAAAATCAAACTCTTCTGCTTAGAATGAAAAAGACCAAAGAACTTCTTAGGGGATGTGACTAAGATGCCAGTAACTTTGTATATATAGTCTAGTGTGGATATACATTAAGCCAGAGTACCCTTAAAGCACTACCAGAACAGATCATCTCTCATTCCGTTCAACCTATTGATTAATCCACCTGCAGAGTGATGGTGTGCCTGGTAACCTAAAATGGAACTGAATCATAGCTTTAGCCTTATGACAAAATATACCTCAGAGTAACCAGGACTTCCACAAAGAAGTAGACCAGGTCAGATGGCAGGACAGACTCCCAAACAGATAAGAGGGCACTTTTCTCCAGAGTTGGGTGCTAGCCATAATCAATAATTCTGATTTTCTCTTGCTCTAGTCTCAAATTTAATGGCAACACTCTCTCCCAAAAAGTAAAAATTCAACAGTGACAAAGAGTTATTAAGTATAACTAATACTTAAAAAAGACTGAGAATGCAAGAGAGGGTGAGGATAAATAACTATCAGGGATAACCAAAAAGCTACTAAAAGAAAATACAGGAAGAACATCTTTGTGTCCATGGGGCACACTAAGATTTCTTTAATTAATTAATTTATTTATATTTATATATATTTTTTGAGACAGGGTCTTGCTCTGTCACCCAGGCTGGACTGCAATCGCACAATCATAGCTCACTGCAGCCTTGACCTCCAGGGTCAAGACATCCTATCCCTTCAGCCTTCTGAGTAGCTGGGACCACAGACACGTAACACCACACCCGTTTTCTTTTCTTTCTTTTCTTTTTTTTTTTTTTTGTAGAGCTAGGGACTCCTTTGTTGCCCAGGCTGGTCTCAAACTCCTCAGCTTAAGCACTCCTCCTGCCCCAGGTTCCCTAAACCCTGGGATTATAAGCTTGAGCCATATCACACTAAATTTCTTGAATAAAACACAAAAAGTATTAATGATGTAAGAAAAAGAAATTGATACATTAAAATTTTTCAGCTCAAGAAAATGAATAGGAAACTCTCACACTGGGAAAAAATATTAACAGTTGATATATCTCACAAAGGATTTATAAGCCAAATACATAAAGCACTCCTAAAAAAAAAAAAAGCCACAAAAATAACCTAATCAAAAATATATACACATACTTCAACAGCCACTTTACAAAGATATAGGAATGGCCAGTAAGCATATATTATAAGAGGCTAAAATAAAAACCATAATTATATATCATTTCATGTCCATCAGAATTGCTAAATTTAAAATATGGAGAAGTGGAAACTCTCATATTATGCTGGTACAAACATTTCAGAGTACTGTTTGGCAATTTCTTTTTAATTTTTTTATTTTTTGCATTGGGAGGCAATTTCTTTTTTTTTTTTTTTACACATTGCTACAAACACGTGTCCAAGGGAGTCAATTTCTTAAAAGATTTAAACATCTATGATCCAGCAATTCCATTCCTAATTACATCAAAAAAATAAAAATATGTGTTTGCCGTTGGGTTTGAACTCTCCTAAAGTTCATGTGTTAGAAACTTAATGCCAATCTAAAAGTGCTGAGAAGTGGAACCTTTAAGGGATGATTAGGTCAGGAGGGTTCTGCTCTCACAAATGGATTAATGCCATTAGTGCAGGAGTTGGATCCAGATTCAAAAAAAGAGTTCAGCCCCCTTCACTCTCTCTCAAGAATATACTGTCTTGCATGTCCACCTACTGCCATGGGATGACAAAGCAAGAAGGACCTTGCCAGATGTGGGTCCTGAGACCTTGGACTTCCCAGTACTTCCCAGGCTCCAAAAACACGAACTAAATAAACTTCTATTGTTTATAAATCACCCACTCTGTAGTATTCTGTTACATGAGTATAAAACAAAGAAAAAAATTTAGCCGGGAGTGGTGGTGAGTGCCTGTAATCTCAGCTACTAGAAGGCTGAGGCAGCAGAATTGCTTGAACCTGGGAGGCAGAGGTTGCAGTAAGCCCAGATCACACCACTGCACTACAGCCTGGGAGACAAGACCGAAGACTCCGTCTCAAAAAAAAAAAAGAAAGAAAGAAAAAAAACACTTGGAAGAAAAATATACCAGCCTTACTATTAATAGCTCCAATATCAAAAAGACCCAAATGTGTATCAACAGAAGAACAGATAAGCAAATTGTGATATAATCATACTCAGCAATAAAAGTGAATAAACTACAGTACAGCATTGTCAGTGTATAGTAAAAACATGTTGTATAAAAGCCAGAATTAAAATTTAAGAAATACATGGATATTGATGTCCAAGAATAAACAAAATTAATCTATGTTAAGAGAAGTAAGAAAGCATTGCCTCTGAACAAGTGTGGGTAATTGAACGAAAAGAGGCAAAAAAGGCATTTTCTGAGGTGAAAACTATAAATTGTACCTAGCTTAGCCAGCAGTTAGATAGTATATACAGTTGTCTAAAGCCATTAAGCATAATAATTAAGATCTATGCATTTTTATTAGATACATTTTATTGAAAATTGTATCTCAATTTTTAAAAAAGGTCTTTTTTGAAACAGAGTCTCACTCTGTCATCCAGGCTGCAATGCAGTGGCTGTGATCTTGGCTCACTGCAGCCTCCGCCTCCCGAGTTCAAGCAATTCTCATGCCTCAGCCTCCCAAGTAGCTGGGATTACAGGCATGCACCACCACGTCTGGCTAATTTTTGTACTTTTAGTAGAGACAGGGTTTCACCATGTTGGCCAGGCTGGTCTCGAATTTCTGACCTCAAGTAATTTGCCCTCCTCCGCCTCCCAAAGTGCCAGGATTACAGGCATGAGCCACCCCATCCAGCCTAAAGTTTCTATTTCTATCTAACATTTAATAATGCTTTCTTGGCTACAGAAAACCAACTCTGTTCTGCCTGGATTACGGTAGAGCTGATTTTTTTTTCTGAGGTGTTAAGAAGACAGGGCAGGCCAGGCGCCGTGGCTCACGCCTGTAATCCCAACACTTTAGGGGGCCGAGGTGGGCAGATCACTTGAGGCCAGGAATTCAAGACCAATCTGGCCAACATGGTCAAACCCTGTCTCTACAAAAAATACAAGAAAAAAAAAAAAGACACACATGGTGGCGTGCACCTGTAATACCAGTTACTCAGAAGCACCAGTAATCCCAGCCACTCAGGATGCTGAGGCATGAGAATCATTTGAACCTGGGAGGCAGAAATTGCAGTGAGCCAAAATTGCACCAGTGCATTCCAGTCTGGGCAACAGAGCGAGACCCTATTTAAAAAAAAGAGGGGGAAGAGGCAGGCTGATCACTTGAGGCCAGGAATTGAAGACCAGCATGGCCAACATCGTGAAACCCCACTTCTACCAAAAAAAAAATACAAAAAATTAACTGGAGGTGATGGTATGCTCCCGTAGTCCCAAGCTACTCAGGAGGCTGAGGCAGGGGGACTGCTCAAGCCTGGGAGGCAGAGGTTACAGTGAGCCAAAATTGTGCCACTGGACTCCAGCCTGGGTGACAGAAACAGACCATCTCAAAAGACAAAACGAAAGGCCGTGACGACACAGCAATACAATAGACTAAACTAGTGATATTCGATAGTAGTTTAGTAGAAAACAGGTAAGAGGATTTGAACCCAGAAAAGAAATGGTAACAAACACAAACTTATTCAATCTTAAAAGCATTTAAAAAATTTTTTTCACTTGGAAAGGAAACCTGAAACCAGTTTATACACATACATGTTCATGCAACTGCAAAATACCCTTTCATGTAGGAACTCTCAGATAATGTATGCCTGCTGACACACACACAACTCACTTCTATATGTATGTATATCAATGTTATAACTACTTCTCAAAATGTTGTTTTTAAAATTCCTAATTTCCTAAGTTTAATTCTTTTAGAACTTACAAAAAATAACGTACCTTTTTAGAAAAGCCAAGGTCCCCTTTCTTGGGCATAAATCCAGGGTCTAAATCATTGGATTCAAGAAGTTTCTTAGTTGGTTTTCTTTGACGTTTACTTTCATAATTTCCTGAAATGCATGTATCTTTACATTAGATGATTTAAAAACTGGGCACAAGTTAATTTTTTAAAAATCTGTATACCACACAAAATGAATCACAACGTTTTTGACGTTTTCCTTGTTGTCTTATGAAAAGAGGCTTATTATAAAATATTAGTAAACAAAACAAATAGTTCTCAATGAAAGCAAAAAACTGTTAGGGATGTCTATGTACTGACTTTAAATCACAAAATAACTGAGGGAGAAATCAAAAGGACAGAACTGTCTTTATAACAACTGATTGTTGGTGAGGACAAAATAAGGAGAAGTAGAGTAAAATAGAGCTTGGATAATGGGCATAAATGGACCAAGATTACAGTTTCTTCTCTGCCTCTAAGTAAGTAAAATTTAACAATTAAAACGTAATTCATAAGATAACTCTTAAGAATTATATAAAAGAGCTTAATAAATAGAGTTTGGCACATAATAGGCACTAAAATAATATCTATCTTTACTATTCTTTCAAAAATCCTTTTTATTATACCCAACTTGTTTATGCACAGTTGGAATCATTTCTTTAAGGAATAACATCAAAAGCTACTGTTGACAATGTAAAAAAGTTACATCCAAAATTTAAAGGCATACAGAAAAGAGGATTCTTCCCATTCCTTGACTGAATGTAATATTCAATAGTTACTAGGTGAATTAGAGACAATATATTTAGATCCAACTCTCCCCAGGTGATATATAAAGAACGATCAATAGTGAGAAGTAACTGGTAATTAACTTCCAATGAACTGGTAATTCCTATGTTGTCAAGTATGTAACATTATACATTAATACATTATGATCTCCATTTTATAGATGAAGAAACAAGTTCTGAGATTAGACAACGTCCCAAGTAACACAAGGACTGGTGGAGCCAGCATTTGAAGCACAGTGCTTATTCCACTAATGTGCAGTGCCCCTCTTGAAGCCCTGTTCTCCCGGTTGTTAATTTACACAGTGGCTGATCAACAATCATGAAGAGCAACACTGGAGTAAGGAGCATAGTTTTTAAAAATAAATCTTCTTGATAGTGTGCCACAAATTAATTCGTGGTTAGAAACTGTATCTAATTAGCCATCATTTTAAGTATTTCCCAGGACAAAAGGGGGTAGTTTATTATATACAGATACAATGTTGACTTTACATCAAAACATACTAAAATCTCCTGCTTCCTCTAACCATATCTGCTCAAATACTGAGACCCCAACCCCACCTTACCTGGCGTTTTAACTAGCAATTCCTCAGACTCAAGGGCAGGCCGTGGAGAGACTTCCGGAGCCACAGGCACAGACAAGGTCAGCTGCGGCAACTCAGCATGTCCACCTCCAAGTTCTGACTGAGCCAAGGGGCCCTCCAAAAACGGAGCCTCCCTTTCAAGAACTGGAGGCTCTTCTTTGGTTGAAATCAAAGAATTCTCGTCCACCTGCTTGTTCTGAGCACTAGATCGACCTCGGGCTAGAAGGCTTTCCTCTTCACAGCGGGAACTTACCTAAGAACAAAAAATAAAAATAGAGTCCACAGGCCAAAATTGTTACAATTTAAGTGTCAAAATGAATAATGTATTTTAAAAGGAATGAAATTCTGACAAAGGCTACAAAGTAGATGAACCTTTAAGAAATTATGTATGCCAAGGGAAATTACGTAGACACAAAGAACAAATATCATATGATTCCAAGTATATGAGGTATCTAGAATAAGAAAATTCATAAGACAGAAAGGGGAATGGCAATTGCCAGCGGCTGGGCAGAAAAGGTAGTTATTGGTTAATGGGTATTGACTTTTTAGTCAAAAAAAATTATTGAGATGGATGGTGGAGGTGGTTGCACACCAATGTAACTGTGTCTCATGCCACTGAACTGTACACTTAAAAATGGATAAAATAATAAAATTTATGTTTATATATATATATTTAACCAAAATTAAAGAAAAAAACGAAGTTGACTGAGATACAACAAAGTTGTAATATTGATAAGTCCACAACAAAAGCAGGGCGAAAAGACTGCTCTTATATGTCACTAATTAAAACAACTACTACTGAACTCCTTAATGTTACAGTTGGTAATTAATGGGAAAGAAAGAAGCACTTATTCTGCCTTCAAAGTATTTCAGGACAATAACAGAGGCCAGTTAATGAAAGACACTATCAGTTAATAAAAATAGAGAAAATAATAAAATCTGAAAGTCTTCATTTTGTAATCTCTAATAAAATTATTGATATAAATAAAGATCTTCAACTGGTATTTAAAAAAAAAAAAACCATCAGGGAAGCTGGGCATGGTGGTTCACACCTATAATCCCAACACTCTGGAAGACGGAGGCAGAAAGATCACTACAGCCCAGGAGTTCGAGACCACCCAGGGCAACATAGCGGGACACTGCCTCTACAAAAAAATTGTTGTTAAAAATTAGCCAGGTGTGGTAGTGTGCACCTGTGGTCCCAACTACTCAGGAGGCTGAGACGGAAGAATTGCTTAAACCCAGGAGGTCAAGGCTGCAGTGAACCGTATTTATGCATCTCTGTACTCCAGCTTGGGCAAGACCCTGTCTCAATTTAAAAAAAGAAAAAACAAACTGTCAGGGAATGGCTGATGGGAATAAAACATTCCTTTTTTTTGACCCTCTAATATCATGCAATATATTACACATTATCATCTCTATATAGTCTAGCTAAAAATGTTCACCTTTATCTACCAAACTGACAGGTTATATCTTCCACTTAACAGAGAACAGGAGATAGAGAAAACAATCTAAGTGTCACCTATGAAGAAGCAATTATACAAATATAGAAAGTAGATAACTTTACATGTCAGTCTCTTATAGACATGATCATGAAAAAAGGGATTGTTCTGAATTCAAAGTGATTTGAGAACCATAACAACCAGTTACAATGAGTAGTCCCAGAGTGAGTCCTGGTATAAATAATCCAAACGTAAAGGTTAGGAGATAACTGGTGAAATTTGAAAGTGAGTTGATGTCAGATAAACAGATCTTATATAAGACGTAAATATGTTAAAATGATTATAAAGGAAAATGTTCCATTTCTTAACTACATATTAAACTATTTAGGGGTAGAATGTCAAAATGTCTCTACTTTAAAATACTTCATTTAAAAAAACTGAATTAAAAAATAAGACAAATAAGTCCTTTTTACTTTTGAAATTAAAATCAGACTATATATATTTCACTTTATATACTATATTTTTACTTAAGATTAAATCATAACAACATCCCTAAGTCATTACCCTTTAAAAGCAAAGAGGGAAAAATATATATATAAAGAAATATAGTATGTAGACTCATTTATATATTTCCCAAATAACCACTAAATCCTAAGTACTATGCTAGAAGCTGAGAATAAAAAACAGGATCCCAGTTAAGGAAATTATTGTTTCATGAAGGTTAAGTATGACAATAAAACTGCAGTTTCCTAAGGACCAGTGAAAGTTTGCCAAAATTTTGGAGCATACCTTGTGCACCTGCTCCTGTACCTTCTTTTGTTTTTTCTTAGGAGCAAATATCTGATCATATTCTTCTGTATATTCCAAAAGCCACTTGCTTGGCTTCCTAAGGCGTTTCTTCTCTGAACGCACAGCTAAAAGACGATAAACAAGTTCACTATTAACCAAAAGGCTTCAGGAAAACTCACTGTTTTTGTGACACCATCTGATACTCCCAAAGGTAACCAGATGGGAAACCACATAGTAAAAAAGACTCTGGCTTAAGATGCGAGAGGCACAAAATGGCTTGCTATGTTTTCTCATACACAAAAGGAGCTGGGGGAGACAAAATGACTTGTGCTACCTTACACACACATATAACATAATATATATGGCCCATCCAATCTTGAGGAAAAGGTTAAATTTAAAGTTAGGTCTTTTTTTTTTTTTTGACTCACAGTTTTGCTCTTGTTGCCCAGGCTGGAGTGCAATGGCACGATCTCAGCTCACCACAACCTCCGCCTCCCCAGTTCAAGCAATTCTCCTGTCTCAATCTCCCCAGTAGTGGGGATTACAGGCATATGCCACCACGCCTGGCTAATTTTGTATTTTTTGTAGAGACAGGTTTTCTCCATGTTGGTCAGGCTGGTCTCGAATTCCCGACCCCAGGCGATCTGCCCGCCTCGGCCTCCCAAAGTGCTGGGATTACAGCATGAGCCACCATGCCCTACTAAAGCCAGGTCTTATAGTCACTGACACCTGTATATATAAAGCTAATATATACCTAACAAAACTATAGCAGCTAGATCAGGTAAACAAATAAAATACATCTTGAATTACAGGTTAAGTATGTCTTATCTGAAATGCTTAGAATCAGAAGTGATTCAAAATTTTTCATATTTTGGAATATGTGCATATACACAGTAAGTTATTTTGGGGATGGGACCCAAGTTGAAATACCAAACTCAGTATCATATACATCTTATATACATACCTTAAAGGTAATTTTACAAAATATTTATTTTCTACATTATATAAAGTTTGTGTACAGTGAACCATAAGAAAGCATAAGTGTCATTATCTCAATCACTCATGTGGAATATCTGTGGTTGTTTGGCATTACCATCATTCCTGCCTCTGAATTTCTATGTTACTGATAGGCAAATGCTTTCTTACCCTACTCACACATAAGTACTTAACTGTAAAAACATGATATACCATTAACACAGTGAAAAAGTAATGTGTTGAGGGTAGTAAGCAGCACATTAGCATCATTAGAATACCTGTATCAGCTGATAAAAAACAGTAATAACAATGTGGGGCTTTGTGTCTCCATCTATGATGCTGTGTTTTGATTAAAAGGTTACTGTATACTGTTTTATTTTATAAGGTAAGAAGAAACATCATCAGAAGCGGTTGAGGAACCAGAAAGTCCTCTAGGAATAAAGAGGCATTCTGTGAAACGGCTTTTTAAAACATTTCCTCTAGAGTCATCTCTCTCATTAACAACAAGCATTGTCTAGCAGGGTTTCATTCATTCATTCATTCATTCATTCATTCATTCATTCAGAAATGGAGTCTCACTCTGTCACCCAGGCTGGAGTGCAGTGGCATGATCTCAGCTTACTGTGACCTCTGCCTCCTGGGATCAAGCGATTTCTCAAGTGATTCTCAAGCGATTCTCCTACCTCGGCCTCCTGAGTAGCTGGGATTATAGGCGCCCACCACCACATCTGGCTAATTTTTGTATTTTTAGTAGAGACAGGGTTTTCAGCATGTTGGACAGGCTGTTCTCCAACTCCTGACCTCAAGTGATCTGCCCACTCGGCCTCTCAAAGTGCTAGGATTACAGGCGTGAGCCATTGCACCTGGCCCAAGGCTCTCAATTTATAAACTGACATGATTTCTTTTCCTGTTATGAATGAACACTGCTCTGGTCCTTCAATAAGCCCATCACATACATTAGCCATGTCATCTATAGGTACTTTTTCTGCAGTGTTAATGTCATCTCCATTGTCACAATCACCCTGATTCAGATTGCTGTCACCTCTATCACCATGGGTGAACAAAAAACCAACCGGAGCTGCACTATCAATATTAAAGGCTTTCTCGTTATCCACTTCTTCCAGCTTACTGACAAACTGAAGGTATATTTTTTGCAAGTTACATATTTTTCTCACTTTACTGAAGAAGTCATCAAAATCATCACCTTATTCATTATCATCAGTGAACATAGTTGAAGGTCAGAAGTTGTGCCAGGCACGCACAGCTGTACCTTTAGGCACTGTGTTCCAGCCACTGACAACAGCATATATGGCATCCTTCACTCCTTTTGAAAACCTTCCACACCCATACATCTATTTACAGCTGCCAACATATTATTCAAGAAAGTGTTTTTATATTTACTCTTCATGAATCTAGGGATTCCCTGGTCATATGACAGAGTTAATGAAGTCACATTTCAGGGAAAGTCCATAGCATAGACACTATTTTTGATAAAATTTCAGCTGCAGGATGAGCAGAACAGTTTGCAAGGAGGAACAGTCATCATCCAGTCCAGCTTTCCTGAAATGAGCACCAACTACTGCTTTATGTTTCTGAAACCAATTAGAGAAGATGTCCCTAAAGATCCATACCTTTCTGTTAGCATAATAATAGACCAGTAAAAAATTCATGCCTTTGGGCCAGGTGCAGTGGCTCAGGAGTTCGAGACCAGCCCAGCCAATATGGCAAAAGCCTGTCTCTACTAAAAATAAAAAAATTAAAAAAAAAATACAGCTGGGCATGGTGGCTCGTGCCTGCAATGCGACCTACTCCAGATGCTGAGGCACGAGAATCACTTGAACCCAGGAGGCGGGGGTTGCAGTGAGCCGAGATCAAGCCACTGAACTCCAGGTTGGGTGACAGAGCCAGACTTAAAAAAAAAGAATCATCCCTTGGGGCTGGGTGGAGTAATCACGCCAGTAATCCTAGCACTTAGGGAAGCCAATGCAGGAAGATCACTTGAGCCCAGGAGTTTGATACCAGCCTAGGTAACATAGTGAGACCCCAACTCTACTAAAAATTTAAAAAAACTAGCCCAGTGTAGTAGCATACAGCTATAGTCCCAGCTACCAGGAAGGAATGCTTGAGTCTGAAAGATCAAGGCTTCTGTGAGCTGTGATTGTGCCACTGCACTCGAGCCAAGATAACATAGCGAGATTATCTCCAAAAAAAAGAAAGAAAAAAAAATTTCACGCCTTGAGATAATTAACAGTAAGAACACAAGTTTTTGCCCATCATAGCAAATTTACACTTATACACGCCTGCTTAATTAGCACATCCCAACACAGTTATTCTGTCCTAGTCATCCTGAATTCTTACAGGGGCTGTCTCATCAACTGTAGGCAGCATCCTTCTGAGACAGTAACGCCAAAACAGTGATGTTTTTCACTAGCTTTATTTATTTATTTTATTTTATTTTATTTATTTTTTGAGACGGAGTTTTGCTCGTTACCCAGGTTGGAGTGCAATAGCGCAATCTCAGCTCACCACAACCTCCGCCTCCCGGGTTCAAGCGATTCTCCTGCCTCAGCCTCCTGAGTAGCTGGGATCATAGGCATGTGCCACCACGTCCAGCTAATTTTTGTATTTTTAGCAGAGACAGATTTTTCCCATGTGGGTCAGGCTCGTCTCAAACTCCTGACCTCAGGTGATCCACCCGCCTCAGTCTCCCAAAGTGCTGGGATTACAGGCACGAGCCACCACACCCAGCCTTCACTGTTCTGGTGTCAGACTTTCATCAGCAATAACCTCAGCAAAATCACCAATGAATCTCTGCTGCTTCAAGATCAGCAGATGCTTTATCAACACAAATCTTTTTTTGAGAGAGAGTTTTTCCCTTTTGTTGCCCAGGCTGGAATGCAATGGCGTGATCTCAGCTCACTGCAACCTCCACCTCCCAGGTCCAACTGATTCTCCTGCCTCAGCCTCCCAAATAGCTGCAATCACAGGCACATGCCACCAAGCCTGGCTACTTTTTGTATTTTTAGTAGAAACAGGGTTTCACCATGTTGGCCAAGCTGGGCTCCTGACCTCAGGTGATCCGCCCACCTCAGCCTCCCAAAGTGCTGGGATTACAGGTGTAAGCCACTGCGCCCAGCACTATTACCACAAATCTTCAAAATGTTAATGTCATGACTTTTCAGATATTTTTGCAACCAGCCTGTTGAATATTCACAGTTCCTTCCAATTTTCAGTTCGTCATGATATATCTTTATTTTATGATTGGTACACAGTAAGTTGCATGTGTTCACTGCATTGCTGATGGATCCACTCTCATTACACAATGGAGATCTTCATTATTGGCTTCATGTAGTGTTTATCTGTATTTCATTAACTTCTGTTAATCACTTTCAGCATAGAACATTAACAGTTATCATTCTATTTCTTCAGGTCATATATGGTGGTCATTCCAACATTCCAACCCTATACTCTTTTGTAAAATGTTTTACACTTATACCACTATCTGGTTTCTCCAAGAGCCTGACTTACTTTCTGCACTATACATAAACATAAATTATTCTTCTTTTCTTATTACTCTTATCCATGGGGATATCTGTAGGCTCTCTGACAAGTTCAACAAAATCTTTATATCACAAAGCAGAAAACCAAAAAAAATGTTTTAAATTTAAAAACACAATGAATAACGCATGGAGGCTTTTGCCCCATGTGGGGTATTTTGGAAAACTTTCTGTTGGTGTATCCAGCCTCCACGTGTGCCATTTTTCTCACTTTTTATGGGTATAACTGCATGGGAAAATCCAGCCTTGCACAAAAAATATATATCTAAGCTGAAGGGGGCTGAAAGGATAGTTTTTCCCTTGGGGACGCTGAATAAATTGGGCTGTATTCCTATGTTCTGACTGACCCACTGCATGAAGTCAAGTCTGGAATTTTCCACTTGTGGCATTATGTCAATATTCAAAAAGATTTTGATCTTGGAGCATTTCGGATTTTCAGATTAGGAATGCTCAACCTGCATTTTAAACAACGTATCAATGGATTATATAGACTATCAGAAAGACATTTCAACAGAATATTACATAATCAGTACTACCACATGAATTTCAAAACCATTTTACAAATACACCATCAATTTAGTGTCATACGGTTAAATGTCTCATGCAAGAAAACTGAAAACTATACATCTGAACAGAATTATCCAAAAATATAAAAGGAACGGGAGGCCAAGGTGTGCAGATGGTTTAGCCCAGGAGATCAAGAACAGCCTGGGCAACCAAGTGAGACCGTGCCTCTAAAAACATTAAAAAAAAAATATATATATATATATATATATAGCTGCTTGTGGTGACACACATGTGTGGTCCCAGCTACATGGGAGACTGAAGCAGGAGGATGTCTTCAGCCCAGGAGATAGGGGCTACAGTGAGCCAAGATAGTACCAACACTCAATAGCCTGGATGACACACCAAAACCCTATCTGTAAAAATAAAATAATAATGATGTATATAATTGATTATATGTCATTATCCCAATAACATAAAACTGTATGTCACGTATGTCAGTATACAGCAAAAGACAGGAGAATAAAATTTAATATACATGTATATTTAATATATATGCAATTGCTTTATGGATCAACAGAAAATAAAAAAATTGAAAGATTAAATATGGAATTTTGGGTATGTCCTTTAAAAAAATTCTTGTCACAGATTGGGCACCGTGGCTCACGCCTGTAATTCCAGCACTTTGGAAAGCCAAGCTGGACAGACTACTGAGGCCAGGAGTTCAAGATCAGCCTGGCCAACATGGTGAAACCCCACCTATACTAAAAATACAAAAATTAGCCAGGCACAGTAGCACACACCTGTAGTCTCAGCTACTCAGAAGGCTGAGGCAGAAGAACTGCTTGAACCCAGAAGGCAGAGGTTGTAGGAAGCCGACATCATGCCATTGAACTCTAGCCTAAGTGACAGACTGAAACTCAGTGTTTTTTTAAAAAAAAAAAGGGCCAGGCATGGTGGCTCATGCCTGTAATCCCAGCACTTTGGGAGACTGAGGTCAGAAGATCAAGACCATCCTGGCCATGGTGAAACCCCGTCTCCACTAAAATATAAAAAATTAGCCAGGCGTGGTGGTCCGTGCCTGTAGGCCCAGCTACTCAGAAGGCTGAGGCAGGGGAATCGCTTGAACCCAGGAGATGAACGTTGCAGTGAGCCAAGATTGTGCCACTGTACTCCACAGCAAGACTCCACTCAAAAAAAAAAAAAAAAAAATCGTGTCACGTTTTATAATCAAAATACCAAAGCATAACATTTTTCTTCGAAGTAATGGTGGAAACAGCTAGGCAAAGTGGCCCACGCCTGTAATCCGAGTATTTTCAGATGCATAGACAGGAGGATTATTTGAACCCAGGAGTTCAACAAAAGCCTGAGGAACATGGCGAGACCCCATCCCTACAAAAAATTCAAAAATAGCCTGTATGGTGGTGGCATGCGCCTGTAGTCCCAGCTATTTTGGGAGGTTGAAGCGGGAGGATCACTTAAGCCCAGGAGTTTGAGGATGCAATGAGCTAGGACTGTGCCACTGCACTCCAGCCAGGACAACAGAACAAAACCCTCTCTCAAAGTATGGGCTGGGTGGTGACTTACACAAACCCATCAAATTAGTTAATTATTGAGGTGGCAAGGTCATGATTCCATCCCAAAGTCTCTCAAAACTCCCCATGAACTCTTTTCATTAGAACAGGTCTTTATGTTATCAAAATCATGCTCCTTAACTCCCTCCATCACTATCCCCCTCACACGAATTGGATCTCAATCCTAGTCTCTCCTTTGCCTTCTTCTTGGCAGGTTCCATAAGCTAAGTCTTGTTGCGTTTCCTCTTTTTTTTTTTTTTGAGAAGGAGTCTCACTCTGTTGCCCAGGCTATAGTGCAGTGGCCCAATCTCGGAACACTGCAACCTCCACCTCCTGAGTTCAAGAGATTCTTGTGCCTCAGTCTCCTGAGTAGCTGGGACTGCAGGCATGTGCCACCACACCTAGCTAATTTTTGTATTTTTAGTAGAGACGAGGTTTTACCCTGTTGGGCAGGTGGGTCTCAAACTCCTGACCTTAGGTGATCCGATCGCCCAGGCCTCCTAAAGTGATGAGATTACAGGTGTGAGCCACCATGCCCGGACACGTTTCCTCTTATAATTGCTGTTTCCACTCCTTCCATACCTTTGGGGTTTGCCTTTCTCATAGAGTAACTTCTCAGACTAGGCTTCAGTCTTCCAGCTCTCTATTTCCTTGCAGCCCACAAGGAAACCAGCAGATAGCACAAAAGACTGGAAATTAAAGTGAGAAATTCTGTACTGGATACATCTATTAGGTGACAGAGATCTTTTGGCTCATAGAGCCTAAAATGTTTACTATCTGGCACTGTAAAAAAAGTTTACCAGCTGGAATTACAGGCGTCAGCCACAGCGCCAGGCCTTAAATACTGTAAAAGAGTAAATTTCACTCTAGCCTGGGCAATAGAGCCAGACCCTGTCTCAAAAAAAAAAGTAAATTTATGTTACGTGCTTTTTAACTGTAATTTTAGAAAAAGACATGAAGAATTGATACATGCTACAACAGGGATGAACCTAGAAAACATTAAACTAAGTAAAGGAAACCAGACCCAAAAGGATCACATACTGTATGATTTAATTTCTAAGAAATATACACAACAGACAACTCTACAGATTGGTAAAAACTGAAGGCCGACTGATAAAGAGTTCAGTGTTTCTGTCTGGGATGATACAAATATTCCACAATTGATTGCACAGATTGTTGCATAACTCTTGTGACTGTACCACAAACCACTCAATTAAAAACTTTAAAAAGTGAATTTTATGATATGAGGATTTTATTTCAATAAAGCTGCAAGAAAAAATTCTATTATGATACACAATTTTGAGAATCTTTTTGTTTTGGTTTGGTTTTTTTGAGATGGAGTCTCGCTCTGTTGCCCAGGCTGGAGTGCAGTGGCGTGAAATCAGTTCACTGCAACTTCCACCTCCTGGGTTCAAGCAATTCTCCTGCCTCAGCTTCCCAAGTGCCCGCCACCACACCCGGCTAATTTTTTTGTATTTTTAGTAGAGACAGGGTTTCACTATATTGAACAGGCTGGTTTCGAACTCCTGACCTTGTGATCCGCCTTCCTCGGCCTCCCAAACTGCTGGATTACAGACATGACCCACCACACCCGGCTGAGAATCTTATATTAACAGATAATTGCTGTAAAAAAAAAAAAGTACACACACACACACTGCTTTACCCTCAGTAAATTTTATTGTGTAATATTAGTATCTTGAAAAATTTCCGTTTTCCATCTGCCACTAGATACTATACTTAGGTACTTCTGGTATTTTTATTTGTCCATAGTCCTCATTCCAGTAGGGATTTAAGATGCCTAAGACCTTCAAATAAGTACTACAGAATACTTGCATTTTTTTCAAACACACATGTGGTTCATTAAATTGTCTACACAACAGAAGGACTTATCTTAAGTAGTGGTCAAAGAAAACCTAACATCCAGCCAGGTGCAGTGGTTCATGCCTGTAATCCCAGCACTTTTGGCAAGCAAACCACTTGAGGTCAGGAGTTTGAGGCCAGCCTAGCCAACACGGCAAAACCTCATCTCTACTAAAAATACAAAAATTACCCAGTGTGGTGGGGGGTGCCTAAAGATAAGAAAAGAAAACCTAACATCCAATAAAGTCTTTTTTTTTTTTTTCTTGAGATGGAGTCTCTCTCTGTCGCCCAGGCTAGAGTGCAGTTGCACAAGCTCGGCTCACTGCAACCTCCGCCTCCTGGGTTCAAGGGATTCTCCTGCCTCAGCCTCCCAAGTAGCTAGGACTACAGGCGGCACCACCATGCCCAGCTAATTTTTTGTATTTTTAGTAGAGACGGGGTTTCACTGTGTTAGCCAGGATGGTCTCAATCTCCTGAGCTCGTGATCCACCCGTCTTGGCCTCCCATAGTGCTGGGATTACAGGCGCGAGCCACTGCACCCAGCCAGTCTATTTGCTTTCTATAACCTAACAACTGGATTTAAATCTTAGGATCAGAGGCTCTCAATTACTTGCAATTACATATTAAGTCCCAAAAAGCTTGGAGATTTTAAAAGGTAAGAAATGAGGAACAGGTGAGGCATGGTGGCTCATGCCTGTAATTCCAGTACTTTGGGAGGCAGGGGCTGGCAGATGGTGTGAACCCAGGAGATTCAGACCAGCCTGGGCAACACAGCAAGACCCTGTCTCAAAAGTAAAATATTTTTAAAAAACGGAAGAAAGAAGAAAGAAATGGGGGACAGGAGCAAAAATATTATAGAGATTTACTTGAAAGGTTGGGGAAAAGGGCTTCTAGTAAAGCTTAACTTTTGAAAACATATGGAAATCTCATCTTCAAAATTCAGACCTTCCTACATAAAACTCTTTCTTCATTAAAGTGATGATTTTTCCCCCCAGTTTATACTTCACTTTACCATTACAAAAGACCAATTTCAGAAGGGCAACATTTATCAGCACTTTATCCAATTTCTTTTTTATCACAGTCAGATGTCCTTACCTGGTTCAGGGAGCTCAGCTTGTGGTGTCAAACTGGGAATTCCTGGCTCCTTTTCCATGTCACCAATGCTGGCACTGGATTTATCACAAACATTCAATCGTGGCCCAACTGAATCTAAGCAGTCAGCACGATTTTGATCTGTCAGAGGTTCCTCAAGTATGTTTGCTGAAGGAGGAGTTCTATGCTCTGGAAATTCACCCCGCCCCTCCTGCACAGGGTCACTAGGAAGTAAGACCCCAAAGGCACACTCAGAGTTTTCTTTCTCTTTAAATCTGTTTATGCGCTTACGAGGTTTGGTGCGCCTTTGGTTTAAACGCTGCCACCGCTTTTTAGGCACCACTTGATTTACACCACTGAGTTCGTCATTCTCACTGTTCATTTCAGAGTCCAGCTCTGGGCCTTTTCCATTTTCAAAAGAGGGTCCTTTTTCAGAAATTTTATCAGGATCAGACTGTTTTATGTTGTTATTGAAATGCACATCAGAAAAACGGTCACCATCTTCACTTGTTAAATGGTCCATTATTTGAAGGGGTTCCTCTTTACTAGAATCTTCCGTTCCACCTCTCAATGAACCTCCATGTTCTCGGTCTCCCTGCAGTGCAGTATCAAGAGTCACACTTGGAAGCTGATTCAGTTTTCTTTTGCGCTCTGTCTTTAAGGCTTTACGGTTCACTGCGTTCTTTCCCATTTGGGCTGAAAAAGCATCTCGCAATTTGGATGAAGGCTTTGACCGTCCACAGTTGCGCCTAGTAACACAGTTTGAACGACTTTTGCCAGAAGTAGGAAGATCTCTTCTGTCAGACACTAAGCCAGGTAGGGAAGCAGACAATTCCCCAGATAGTGCAGAGTCACCCCCACTAGGGCTAGGATTGGTTGAGTTCTGAAGGCCATCTCCCTTTTTCTCTGAATTGTGTGTCGAGCCTCCCGAAACCAAAACCTTAGAGGCTCCTACAGGACTATTAGCAGAACATTCCCCGCGACCAGGACTCCGGTAAGGGACCAGGTTTTGAGCAGTCATCAATTGCTGTTCCTTTGTCTTACTATCATGCATATCTTTCAACATCATTAGCAAGGTACTGAATTTGTAGTCCGGTTCAATAGGTATGTGATTCTGACTAGAAGCAGAAGAGAAAAGTAATGGTTTTGATGGCTTTGATGTTCCAGAGTCACTGACATCCTCACCTGAAGATCTGTAAGAGAGTTCCTTCAACTCGGATAAAACATGATTCACCACTGCTGTTTCTATGACACTTGAATCCCTGGTTTTCTCATGCATATTGTTCAGTAGTTTTAGACCATCCACTTTTCCACTTTTAGAAATGCTGGCCAAAGGAGAGCCTTTGTTATCAGAAGAGCAGCATTTTAAACTGCACTCTTCATTTATAACTGGCGATTCTACCACAACTGGATTTTCTTTGTGTTTACACTTTATACTTCGGAACTTGGGCTGTTTGCTTTTTGAATGTAATAGAGCTTGATTTGCTGCCCCACCCTTTATTAGCAAGTTCTCACTGGATATGTTTGATGACATGTTGAATTTTGGAGTGAGATCACCATTTGTAAAATCTGACTGGGGTTTGTGAACAAGAGTAGATACCTTCAGACCAGCGAGATTAACTTGAGACAACTCAGTTCCAGGCTCTGCACTCTTAGTACAATCCATTAAGTGGTCTGTATGTGAGTTATTAATGAGAGGCTTCTGTTTTGCTTTTACCCTAGTGTTTGTGGCAGCAAACCTAGAATACTTTATCTTTTCATTTTTCTGCATAGATAACATGTTCTCTGTTCTATCAAAAGCATCTGTAATTTCAAGGACACTGTTATCAGACTCTGAGCTGTGTTCTATGGGATCCAGGTCACTGCTTCCATCATCAGAAGTGGTACAGATACTAATGGAATCACTTCGCTTTTCCTCATCACCTGCTCCAATATAGCAGAGCTTCACTTTTGAGCCACACACCAGGCTTCGTTGGGGTTTATTCTTCTCTCGAGAACACTTTGAGATCAAAGCACCCTCGGGCAAGCCCAATAAAGAATCACTATTTGAAGTCTCAAATTCTTTCTTTGCAGTGTTTTTTCCACAGGAAGAAAACAGAAAACTTCCTGGGGCGGTGTTGGACCCTGTGAGGCTATTTGCTATCCTGGAAAGTTCATTAGAGGCCTGCGTATCAGATATATCCCCAGAGAGAAAGTTCAGGCCAAGGTTCTCTGGGATCTTTCCCCTCCGTTCATCTTTATGTGCTTCAAATTGTATATGGCCCTTTTTCACACTAGTCCTTTTTGGATTATCAGAGCTCTTTCTGGCTCGAGATTTAGCACAAGGCTTTTCCTTCTCATCTGCAGAATGTTCAGAATCAAAAGCCAGTGATTTCAAGCAGCCATTAAGCAACAGGTCGTGTTCTGACTCAGGATCATTTGTGCAGTCCTCAAATGGCATATCTTCCTCACTGTCCAACTTAATTGAACCAGGAATACATTTTCGGTTCTTTGACCCCTTGGGAACATCATACTGTTCAGCAAGTCCAACACTGGCTTCCCATTTACTCAAAATTTTCTGAGGAACCTTAAATGTAAAGGAGAAAAAGAATTATCATTTATCAAAGAAATGGGTGGGAGAAAATGGAGATGAAATCAGCAGCTTTTTTTTCCTCCCGAGGTGGAGTCTTGCTCTGTTGCCCAGGGTGGAGTGCAATGGCACAATCTTGGCTCACCGCAACCTCTGCCTCCTGGGTTCAAGTGATTCTCCTGCCTCAGCCTCTCAAGTAGCTGAGATTACAGGCACCTGCCACCACACCTGGCTAATTTTTTGTATTTTCAAGAGTTGGGTTTCACCATGTTGGTCAGGCTGATCTTGAACTCCTGACCTCAAGTGATCCGCCTGCCTCATCCTCCCAAAGTGCTGGGATTACAGGCATGAGCCCCCATGCCCAGCCTGAAATCAGAAGCTTTTACAAACCTGTTGGACTTGCTACCTTTATGGAACTAGCCAGGTAGTTAGCACCTGAGCTCAAGCAGCATCTGAATCACCCTAATGGAGCTTCCCCAACAATACTTCTACCAATAAGATTATGTCATTAGAGTAAGGACTGATCTCACAAACACTCCACCCTGCCTGTATTTATAAGCACAAAGAAGAATATAGACTAAAACTGGTAACATTATATTTCTAAATTAAGGAATACTTGGCTGGGTGCACGGCTCACACCTGTAATCTCAGCACTTTGGAAGGTTGAGGAGGGTGGATCAACTGAGGTTCAAGACAAGCCTGGCCAATATCACAAAACCCTGTCTCTACTAAAAATACAAGAATTAGCCAGGCCTGGTAGCAGACACCTATACTCTCAGCTACTGGGGAGGCTGAGGCAGGACAATCACTAAAAACCTGGGAGGTAGAGGTCGCACCATTGTACCCGAGCATGGGGGACAGAGTGAGACTCCATCTCAAAGAATGAATTAATTAATTGAGGAGTATGAACGTCACAAATACGCTCAGTTGCATAAAAAAGAAAGTAGGGAGGCTAATACATGAGACTCCAGGAGGTGCAATGAGCTGAGATCACGCCACTGCACTCCAGCTTGGGTGACAGAGCAAGACTCTATCTCAAAAAAAGAAAGAAAAAAGAAGAAAAGAAAACAAAAGGTCATAGAAGATGAATATAGAAGAAAAAAAATAGGACAAAAAGAATGAACAGGTCAGATCTGCCCCCAAATTTCAAACTAGAAATTTGAAATTCTAGTTTCACTAGGCACCTGGGTAATCAAGACTTAACTATAAATGTTCAGTATAACCTGGATTATAACCAAGCCATCTCCTAGGCTTCATCATGTAATCTAGAGCTATTACACTGACACAGTGGGTATTACATTATCTTTTCTTGATACCTCACAGCATAAGAACATTGAGGCTCTTTGAAATACACTTAATTTTTCAGACTCTTATTTTCTTCCTTACCTCCACACAATAGGTATTAGTCAAGATTCTAACTAGCATATAGTGTTCACAAATACGTAAATATTTGTGAAGGAGATGTTCTGCAGAGCATGTAAAAATTAAGGTCATTGCCTGGAATGGTGGCTCATGGGTGTACTCCCAGCACTTTGAGAGGCTGAGGCAGGTAGATCACATGCACTCTGGAGTTCAAGACCAAACTGGGTAACAGGATGAGACCCTGTTTCTACTAAAAATACACATACATAGCCGGGCACGGTGGCTTACACCTGTAATCCCAGCACTTTGGGAGCCTGAGGCGGGTAGATCATGAGGTCAGGAGTTCAAGATCAGCCTGGCCAAGATGGTGAAACCCCATTTCTACTAAAAAATACAAAAATTAGCTGGGCACAGTGGCACACACCTATAATCCCAGCTACTCAGGAGGCTTAGATAGAGAATTGCTTGAACCTGGGAGGCGAAGGTTGCAGTGAGCCTAGATCGTGCCACTGCGCTCCAGCCTGGTTGATAGAGGGAGACTCCATCTCAAAACACACACACACACACACACACACACACACACACACACACACACACAGTTAGCCAGGCATGGTGATACATGTGTATGGTCCCAGCTACTTGGTAGGCTGAGGTAGGAGGATCATTTGAGCCCAAGAAGCAAAGGATGCAGTGAGCCGAAATCGTGCCACTGCACTCCAGCCTGTGTGACAGAGCAAGATCCTGTCTCAAATTTTTAAAAATAAAATAAATAAATAAAAGTCTGGGTGTAGTGGCTTATGCCTTTAATCTCAACACTTTGGAAGACTAAGGCAGGAGGATCCCTTCAGTCCAGCCTGGAAAACACAGGGAAACCCTGTGTCTAGGAAAAAAAAAAATATTAAAAAAAATAAATAAATAGGGTAACAAGTCTGGGCACAGTGGCTCACGCCTGCAATCCCAGCACTTTGACAGGCCGAGGTGTGTGTGCGGGGGAGGGCGGGGTCACCTGAGGTCAGGATTTCAAGACTAGCCTGGCTAACATGGTGTACAAAAATTAGCTGGACATAGTGGCACATGCCTGTAACCCCAGCTACTTGGGAGGCTGAGGCAGGAGAATTGCTTGAACCCAGAAGACAGAGGTTGCAGTGAAAGATCATGCCACTGCACTCCAGCTGTGGCAAAAGAGTGAGACAGCATTTCAAAAACAAAACAAAACGAAAATTAGGGTAACTAGAGAGTAGCCTCCTCTTATAAAGAAAGCATCAAACTGACAATCTGGGGAGTGTATGCGTGTGTGTGTTTTAAACACAGAAACACATAAATGTTCATGACTGAGACCAGAGTGAATCAATTTTCCAGAAGCTGAAAGTCCCAATAAACACCTCTGAAAAGATTAGTAACTCTATATACTTAAAGGCTTGACAAGAAAACTCTGACACATCCCTACCAGCAACCAGCTGAAATATCATAAAGGAAGCCATTAACCTCCTTCATCCTAATAACACATACTGTTTCTAAAGCATCAATGCTATGTCATATTAAATATTTTATACTTATTTCTAATGCTTACAACAGTTATATAAGGTATAAGTTACTATACTAGCTTTAGAGAAGAAGACACCAAGTCGTTGATAACTCAAGTCGTAAGTGGCAGACCCTAAATATGAACTCTAAATTATCCTAATCATGATTTTTAAAAATAGTCTACAAGTATTGTCAGCATGGTATCTCATATCTGTAATCCCATCACTTTGGGAAACCAACACAAGAGGAATGGTTAAGTCCAGCAGTTCAAGACCAGCCTGGGCAACATGTCAAGACCTTGTCATTCTACAAAAAAAAATAAAAATGAAAATGAAAATTTGGGGGAGGGATACAGTGGTTCTCACACCTGTAATCTCAGCACTTTGGGAAACCGAGGCAGATGTATCACTTGAGGTCAGAAGTTTGAGAGCAGCCTGGCCAAAAGGGTGAAACCCCATCTCTACTAAAAATACAAAAATTAGCGAGGTGTGGTGGCATATGCTTGTAGTCCCAGCTATTTGGGAGGCTGAGGCATGAGAATCACTTCAACCCAGGAGGCAGAGGTTGCAGTGAGCCAAGACTCTACCAGTGTATTCCAGCCTGGGTGACAGAGCATGACTCAGTTAAAATATAATAATAAATTAAAAAATAAAACTGGCCAGGTGCAGTGGCTCACACATGTAATCCCAGCACTTTGGGAGGCCAAGGTGGACGGATCACCAGAGGTCAGGAGTTCAAGACCAGCCTGACCAGCATGGAGAAACCCCATCTCTACTAAAAACACAAAATTAGCTGGGCGCAGTGGCGCATGCCGGTAATCCCAGCTACTTGCAAGGCTGAGGCAGGAGAATTGCTTGAATCCGGGATGTGGAGGTTGTGTAGTGAGCCAAGATCTCACCACTGCACTCTAGCCTGGGCAACAAGAGCAAAACTCTGTCTCTAAATAAATAAATAAAACTTAGCCACTGTAGTGGTACATGCCTGTAGTCACAGATACACAGGAGGCTGAGACAAGAGAATGGCTCGAGCCCAGGAGGTTATAGCTGCAGTGAAAAATGACTGTGCCACAGCACTCTAGCATGAACAACATACAGAGACCCCCCCCATATCAAAGAATAATAATAAATAAAAGTATTTAGACCCAGGGGTGTATAAACACCTAACTAAGAATTATTATATCTCCTTCTAGAATTGAATATAAGAGAATAAATTAAATACAATTGAATAAATCATAGAGATTAACAGTAGAATGGTGGTGACAGGAGATGGAAGAAGGACAAATGGAGAATTACTGTTTAACAGGTAAAAGAGTTTCAGATTTACAAGATAAAAATAATTATGAGATGTTTGCACACCATTATGAATGTATTTAAAACAAATTAACTGTACACTTAAAAGTGCTTAAGATGGTAATTTTTATATTATGTATATTTTAACATAATAAAAAAACTAGAGGAAAAAAGAGTATTTAAAGAAAATAAGCTGGTATTTCTCTCTCTCTCTCTCTCTTTTTTTTTTTTAAAGATGAGGTTTCACCATGTTGGTCAGGCTGGTCTTGAACTCCCGACCTCAGGTGATCCGCCCGCCTTGGCCTCCAAAGTGCTTAGATTACAGGTGTGATCTACCAGCCCGGCCCAAGCTGGTATTTTTCTCAGCCAATTTTATCAAAATCAAAACATCAACAAAAGAAACAAAGCCACAATATTGATGGTTAAAATATAACTAGAACAGAAACTTAAGCACTGAGAAACATTAAAAAGAAAATTATTAAAAACATTATTGTTTTCGGCAGATATGATGGCTCACACCTGTAATCCCAGCACTTTGGGAGGCTGAGGCGGGTGAATCACCTGAGGTCAGGAGTTCAAGACCAGCCTAGACAATATGGCAAAAACCTGTCTCTACTCAAAGCACAAAAATTAGCCACCGTGGTGGCAGGCACCTGTAATCACAGCTAGTTGGGAGGCTGAGGCACCAGAATGGCTTGAACCTGGGAGGCAGAAGTTGCAGTGAGCCAAGAGTGTGCCACTGCACTTCAGCCTGGGTGACAGAGTGAGACTCCATCTCCAAAAACAAATAAACAAACAAACAACAGAAAAAAAACTTTATTGTTCTCATTAATAGAAATAATTAATCCAAGAGAAGAAGCAGAATATTTCATTTTAATGATCACTTTCTTCATGCATGAAAGATAACAAGACTGGTCATGCCATGTCATGATTTTCACTACTGTGAGTGACTGATACAGTAAAGTTGGTTAAAATAATTTCTCAATAAATTGAGTATAAATATTTTACAAGCTAGGCCCAGCCCATCGTGGAGGGAAAAAAGAAGAAACAAAACAAAACAAACAAACAAAAAACACCTGCACCTGCTCCCTAGCTATTTTCTCACAGATATTCTATTACCAAAGGAACGCAACTTACATTTCAAAAATATAATGCTTCTTTCTTCCCTGCCTCCTCTCTCCCAACTCCCAAGGAGATAATTTTTAAAATTTTTAAAAGGCTGGGCCACAGTGGTTCACACCTGCAATCCCAGCACTTTAGGAGCCTGAGGCAGCAGACTGCTTGAGCTCAGGAGTTGAAGACCAACCTGGTCATCATGGTGAAATCCTGTTGCTACTAAAAACACATTATAAGGTTCTCCCTTATAATCCCAGGTACTCAGGAGGCTGAGGCACGTGAATGGCTTGAACACACGAGGCAAAGGTTGCAGTGAGCCAAGACTGTGCCACTGAACTCCAACTTGGGCAACAGAGCAAGACCTGTCTCAAAAATAAATTAAGAGGCCATTTTCTTTCCTTTTCTTACTTGCTTCTGCCACTCAATAAAAGGCCTTTTTCTTTTCCTACCTTATGCCTATATCCTTTTTCTTTCTGTTTCCCTCTTCTCCTAAGGACAGGTAGCTCTTCGAATTGATGTCTGCCTTCAAACATGACGATTGCTTTTCCAGCCACCCAGGCTCTCTCAGAAGGATCTCCGAAAGCCTCCACGTAGTACTGCCGATAGGGCCTCCGGTTGGAAACTAAAGGGTAAAAGAACCAGTATCATTAGATCAAAGAAACTACTTCTCATCACTGTTGTCAAAGAAGACTGTTTGCAAAAAACTAACATGCCCACTATGATCTAGAGTAGATTATACAAGGAAAATTTTAAGTATTCAATATGTGTCAATACATAGGAGGTTACGAAAGATTCAATAATCTAGTCTGATGACGTGATATAGCTACAAAACCAGCTAAATATAGATTAGCTACAAAGAAGAAATTAAGATAGCAGACAGGTAAGTTTCTTTTACCATCAGTCTATAACTTCATTGTCCCCAAAATACAGAAGAAGTATTTTTAATAGGCCCACAGCAACAAAAATATGAAAAAGAACAAATAACCAAGAAAACGTGGAAAACACTAAGCTAAAATATAAAGAAGAAGAAATGTTTCAGCAAAGCAACATGTATGATCTGGGTAGTGTAGCTACTCAGAGACAAGCACCACACAAGGTGCTTTGCATGAATTCCTCCCCACAACCACACCCCCAAATACTTGGTATGGTTTCAATATTTTAAATATAGTAAGTTAAATAACTTACTATATTACTGTAAGTGCAGAGTCAAACATTGGTTTTGCAGAGAAAGTGAATGCCAGCACATTGGGAGGCTGAGGCAGGCGGATCAACTAAAAATACAAAAAGTAGCCAGATGTGGTGGCACATGCCTGTACTCAAGAGACTGAGGCACGAGAATCACTTGAACTCAGGAGGCAAGGGTTGCAGTGAGTGGAGGTTGCACTACTGCACTCCAGCCTGGGCAACAGAGCAGAACTCTCTCTTGGTGGGCGGAGAGGAGGGGGAAGGAAACACTTAAAGATAGAATTATAGCATGAGGGCATAGAACCCTCAAAGGCATGAATGAATAAAACAAAAAGTAGTTAAGAACACTGTATCATAAAGTGGAAGAAAAGGGAAAACTAATAAAGGTTGGGCAGTAGCCAGACTTCTAAGAGTCTGCATGGCATGGTGAGACCTTAGACTTTATAGCATTGACTTTTGGCTGGGTGGGGTGGCTCACACCTGTAATCCCAGCACTTTGAAAGGCCGAGGTTGGGTGGATCACCTGAGGTCATGAATCTCAGGTCAGCCGGGCCAACATGGTGAAATCCTGTCTCTAATATTAAATTACAAAAAATTAGCCAGACATGGTGGTGCATGCCTATAATCCCAGCTACTTGGGAGGCTGAGGGAGAAGAATTGCTCGAACCTGGGAGGCGGAGGTTGCAGTGAGCTGAGATTGCACCATTGCACTCCAGCCTGGGCAACAACACCGAAACTCTGTCTTTTATAAAACAAACAAAACAAACAAAAAAAACCGTTAGCCATTATCCCGTAGGCAGTGAAGACTCTCATTTAATAACTGGGCAAATACAGACTTGGTTTTACATCTTAGAAATATAAATATCATATTAAGATAAATAAATAAATAAATAAATAAAAGGGAAAAAAGGCCAGGAGTGGTGGGGCACACCTGTAATCCCAGCACTTTGGGAGGCCAAGGCGGGTGGATCACAAGGTCAGGAGTTCAAGACCAGCCTGGCCAACATGGTGAAACCCCATCTCTATAAAAAAATTAAAAATAAAAATAAATATCCTTGACCTCTAAACAATACAATAAGAGGAAATAAGATTCAATAGACCAACCATCACCAAAGTAGTGTGTCCCTGAGATGACTAGAACTTTAAGGCAGTAGCAAAGAGATGAACAAAATTTGAAAGATGTTTTTAAAAACACAACTGAAAAGGGCTTAACATATAATCAAAAAGTCACATAAAACAGATACTTAGCCAGCCTGGCCAATATACTGAAACCCCATGTCTACTAAAAATACAAAAATTAGCCAGTCATGGTGGCACATGCCTATAGTCCCAGCTACTCGGGAGGCTGAGGCAGAAGAATCACATGAATTCAGGAGGTGGAGGATGCAGAGAGCTGAGATCGTGCCACTGCACTCCACCCTGGGCAACAGAGTGAGACTCTGTCTAAAAACAAAACAAAACAAAACAAAAACAGAAGAGACTTAGGCCAGGTGCAGTGGCTCACACTTGTAATTTCAGCACTTGAAGAGGCCAAGTCAGGCGGATCACCTGAGGTCAGGAGTTCAAGGCCAGCCTGGCCAACATAGCGAAACTCGATCTCTACTAAAAATACAAAAATTAGCTGGGTGTGGTTGGGCATCTGTAATCCAAGCTACTTGGTAGGCTGAGCCATGATAATCACTTGAACCCAGGAGGCAGAGGTTGCAGTGAGCCGAGATTGCGCCTCATTGTACTCCAGCCTGGGCAACAAGAGCAAAACTCCATCTAAAAAAAAAAAAAACAAACACAAAAGAATAGGTACTTATATAATGTTTACAGAAACACTGTTCAGAATGGCCAAAAGGAAACAACCCAAATGTTCACTGATGGATGAATGGAAAAACAAAATCTGATATTTACAGTACAATGAAATATTAGATAGCCTTTTAAAAAATTAAGAGAGAGACATTCAGAAACATACTATAGCATAGGTGAACCTAGAAGACATCATGATAAGTGAAGTAAGGAGTCAACAGGACAAATGTCTGATTCTAGTTATATATGATATCTAAAATAGTCAAATTTATAGAGAAAAAAAAGAACACAGAACAGTGGTTGCCAAGGGCTAGGGCGATGCTGGTAAATGGGTACAGAGTTTCAATTTAGGAGATGAAAGAGTTTGGAGACGAATAGTGGTGAATTCCACTATTCACCTCCATTATGTAACCATAACAATGTGAATATACTTAATGCTACTGAAGTACCTACTTGAAACAATGAAAGCATTAGGCCAGGCGAGGTGGCTTAGTTCTGTAGTCCCAGCATTTTGGGAGGTCTAAGTGGGTGAATCACTTGAGGTCAGGAGTTTGAGAACAGCCTGGCCAACATGGTGAAAACCCATCTCTACTAAAAATACAAAAATTAGCTAGGTGTGGTGGCACAAGCCTACAGTCCCAGCTACTCGGGAGGCTGAGGCAGGAGAATCACTTGAACATAAGAGATAAAGGTTGCAGTGAGCCGAGATCATGCCACTGCACTTCAGCATGGTTGACAGAGCGAGACTTCATCTCAAAAAAAGTTTTTTTTAATTTAAAAATATGTATACAAAAAATAAGCAAACAATAATAACAACAATGAAAGTATTAAGGCTGGCTGCAGTGGCTGGCTGACACCTATAATCCCAGCACTTTGGGAGGCTAAGGTGGGTGGATCACTTGAGGTCAGGAGTTCAAGACTAGCCTGGCCAACATGGTGAAATCCGGTCTCTATTAAAAATACAAAAATTGACCAGGTGTGGTGGCGACTGCCTATAATCCCAGCTACTTCAGAGGCTGAGACAGGAGAATCACTTGAACCAGGAGGCAGAGGTTGCAGTGAGCTGAGATCCTGCCACAGCCTGGGCAACAGAGTGGAACTCTATCTCAAAAAACAAACAAATAAACAACATAAAACATTAAATTACATTTTGTCCATTTAAAAAAAGTCAGATAACCAATGGTGAAGATATGGGAAAAATCAGAACCAATGCATTGCTAGTGGGAACCTATGCCCATTGGTAAGCTGAGAAGCACCACAAATTTGTGGAAAAATCTATAAATGAATCACAGATGCTTCATGACATACCCATGATA
Organism: Cacajao melanocephalus; assembly: GCA_963573385.1. Classification (NCBI taxonomy): domain Eukaryota; kingdom Metazoa; phylum Chordata; class Mammalia; order Primates; family Pitheciidae; genus Cacajao; species Cacajao melanocephalus. Next base: position 43,916 of record CAUYLG010003548.1, read on the forward strand.
AGCTGAAAATATTAAGCTGAAAACGAAAGGTGGCCAGACGCAGCGGCTTCACGTCTATAATCTGAACACTTTGTGAGGGCAAGGTAGGAGGTCCTGTTTGAGCTCAGGAGTTCAAGACAAGCATGGGCACTACAGGGAGACTCTGTCTCTACAAAAAAAAAATTTTAATTAGCTGGGCGTGGTGGCGTGTGCCTGTAGTTCCAGCTACTTGGGGGGCTGAGATGGGAGGATCACATGAGCCCAAGAGGCAGAGGTTGCAGTGAGCTGAGATCATGCCACTACACTCCAGCCCAAGCAACAAAGCAAGACCCTGCCTCCAAAAAAAAAAAAAAAGAAAAAGAAAAAAAGAAAGAATAATTAGAAAATGCATTTGATACACCCAGACCACCCCAAAAATGCTCAGAACACTTATATTAGCCTATAGCTGGGCAAAATTTCTGGCACAAAGCCTATTTTAAAATTAACTGCTGATTATCTCATGTAATTTACTGAATACTACACTGAAAGTGCAAAACAGAATGGCTATACAGGTAACCTAAAGTACTGTTTCTACTGAATGTGTATTGCTTTCACACTATTGTAAGGTCAAAAAATTCTAACTTGAACCATTACAAGTTGGAGACCTTCTGTATATGAAATGTCCAGAATAGGCAAATCCACAGAAACAGAAAGTACATTAGTGGTTGCTTAAGGCAAACACATATGGGTGGGGAAAGATGCAGACAGAGGTAGCTAAAGAGTATGTGGTTCTATGTTAGGGTGATGAATATATTTTCTAATTGATACCCTGGTGAAAACTTCAAGTATGGAGTTGGGTATATAGATCTAAAGCCTGGATAAAGACTAGTACTACGGATATTAATTCAGTTTAGAGATGACAATTTAAAACTCAGAGTTAGTAAGACTGGCATTCAAGACGGATGAAAAAGGACTATTACAGACTAAATGTGTCCTCCTGAAATGTATTATTCTGAAACCTTGACCCCCAATATGTTGGTGTTTACATGTGAGGCCTTTGGAGTAATTAGATTTTGATAAGCTCATGACGGAGGGACCTCATGATGCAACTAGTCTCTTTATAAGATGCGAGAGTGAGTATTTTCTCTCTCTGCCATACGAGGACACAGCAACTTGGGAAACCAAATTGGCTAACACCTTGATCTTGAAACTTCTCTGTCTCTATAGCCAAAAATAAATTGCTGGCCAGGAGCAGTGGCTCACACCTGTAATTCTCAGCACTTTGGGAGGCCAAGGCGGGAGTATCATTTGAGCCCAGGAGTTCAAGACAAGCTCATGCAACATAGGGAGACCCTGTCTCTACAAAAAATACAAAAATTAGCTGAGTGTGGTGGCGCACACCTGTGGTCCCAGCTACTCAGAAGGCTGAGGTGGGAGGAACGCTGCTAGCGCACTGGAGCCCGAGAGGCAGAAGTTGGAGTGAGCTATAATTGTGCCACTGCACTACAGCCCGAGTGACAGAGTAAGACTCTTCCACAAAAATAAGGCTAATAATAAAAATAAAAATGACAAAAAATTAAAACCCTTCTGGATCCTATACACTTATCTGCCTATAGCATCCTCCCTTCTCTGCCTCTGTCTCCATTGCCTCAAATCAGTCCAATCTAACTTCTACTTCAGTCAAACCAGCAACAAAAAAGGTACTCGTTATCTCCACCTTCTTATCCCTAGCGGACATTTTATTTGCTCTCTAGGGAACACTCAGCAAAATTGACCACATTGTCCTTCTTAAACTAGAGTGATCTCAGCTCATGTGCAGCTTCACTTTCCATGGTTTCAGTTACCTGTGATATAGTACAATAAACTATTGGGGTCAAAGGTACGAGGCAGAGTCCCATAACTTTTATTACAGTATCATTGTTGTTTTATTATTAGTGTTGATCTCTTACAATGCCCAATTTATTTTTCATTTGCTTATTATTATTATTTTTTTTTTTAGATGGAGTCCTGCTCCATTGGTCAGGCTGGACTGCAGTGGTATGATCTCGGCTCACTCCAACTTCAGACTTCCAGGTTTAAGCAACCCTCCAACCTCAGCCTCCCTAGTAGCTGGGATTACAGGCGCCCGCCACCATGCTCAGTTAATTTTTTTGCATTTTTAGTAGAGACGGGGTTTCACCACGTTGGCCAGGGTGGTTTTCAACTCCTGACCTCAAGTGATCCGCCCGCATCAGCTTCCCTAAGTGCTAGCTTTACAGGCGTGAGCCACCACACCCAGCCACAATACCCAATTTATAAATGACACTTTATCATAGATATATATATATAGATATAGCTATAGATATATGAAAAACATTACATATATGGGATTCAGTACTATCCAGTTTCAGGCATCAACTGAGAATCTTAGAACAATATCCCCAGTACCTACTAATGTACTCTAGCCACATTCTGTTACTTTTCCTCTTTCATCTCTGATTCATCTTATTCTTTTTCATCATTCTTTTTCTACAACCTCAGTCTCTTCCATATAGACATCAAATGGTATCTTCCTCAATGTACCTTTTATCTCACAGTATCTTCTGTCCCAAGGCCATCCATCTTACCTATGCCTTGTTCATGGCTCCAACTAATATGAACAAGGATATGTCATTTCTGAGTTATAGATGCTCCAGTGTTCTCTCAGTAAATGACAATCTATTCATCCATCTAGTGATAAAGCTAAAAACGTGGGAGCCATCCTGCAGTATGGAAACCTGAGAATTGAAAGCCACAGGACTTCTTTCTCCCTCATTCCACATTATCCAATCCATTACTACATCAGATGCATTTTATTTCCTACTCTGTTTTTATTTTCTACTCACAACTTTCATCACACCATAATCACTACAATGATTCTTTAACTGTGTTTTTATTTGTGGTCACCCTCTATCCCATGTTCAACACTCCAGTCACAGTGAACTTTTAAAATGAACAGATCAGATCATGTCTTGTCCCTTTTACTAGATTCGAATTTCTCATGAGAGTAAGCAGTATTGATGTATGGCCCACTAACGAATCCCAAAACCTAGCACAGTACTCAAGTTATACAAGGTACTTACTATTTGTCAAATAAATAGCATGGACTCAACTAGTGTGCATAAGAAACACTATAAATAGGCTGAGTGCGGTAGCTCACGCCAGTAATCCCAATCACTTTGAGAGGCCCAGGGGGGCAGATACCTTGAGCCCAGGAATTTGAGACCAGTCTGGGCAACAAGGCAAAACCCCATCTCTACAAAAAATAAAAAACTTAGCTGGGCATAGTGGTGAATACCTATAGTCCCAGCTGCTTGGAAGGCACGGGAGGGAGGATTACTTGACCATGGGAAGCTATGGCTGCAATGAGTCATGATCGCGCCTCTGTACTCTAGCCTGGGCAATAGAGCGAGATCCTAAATCAAAAGAGAGTCAAAGAGAGAAAGAGACACCCTAATGAGTAAGAAACCAGCAGTGATAGGGACAGGGAAGGTTAGAAAAGGAGGATTAAAAGAGTTTTCTACTAGTAGAATTTAAATATACAGACAGGTAACAGAGGATAAGGTATCAACATTTTTTTTTTAATTAAAAAGAAAGGGTCTCATTGTGTTGCCAGGGCTGGTCTCAAACTCCCGGGCTAAAGCCATCCTCTCACCTCAGGCTCCCAAAGTGCTAGGATTATAGGCATGAGCCACTGTGCCTGGTCAAGGTATCAAATTTTTAAGACACTAAATTTTTTTTTCTTTACATACATAGTCTTGGTCTGTCACCCAGGCTGGAGTGCAATGGTGTGATCGTGGCTCACTGCAACCTCTGCATCCTAGAATCAAGCAATTCTTTCGCCTCAACCTCCCCAGTAGCTGGGATTATAGCAGCATGACAACATGCCTGGTTAATTTTTGTATTTTTAGTAGAGACAGGGTTTCACTATGTCAGCCAGGGTGGTCTTGAACTCCTGACCTCAGGTGATCCGCCCACCTTAGCCTCCCAAAGTGCTGGGATTACAGATGTGAGCCACTGTGCCCAGCCAAGATGCTAAAATTTATAAAGGTCTTTGGGCACCTCAGTATTGAAAATATAAAATCAAATCCAAGAATTCTACTTTGGAGAAATCATCCTTTTAAAAAAAACAAACAAACAACAAAAAAAAACAAAGGTGTGGTGATTCACGCATATAATCCTGCACTCTGGAGGGCTGAGGTGGGAGGATACCTTACTAAGCACAGGATTTCAAGAACAGCCTGGGCAACATATGAAGACCTTATCTCCGCCCAAAAAAAAAAAAAAAAAAAAACCTATGTGTGGTGGCACACATCCGTGCTCCCAGCTACTTAGGATGCTGAGGTTGGATGACTCTTTGAGCCCAGGAGATCAAGGCTGCAGTGAGGCAGGGTTATGCCACTACACTCCAGCCTGGGCCAACAGAATAAGATCCTGTCTCAAAAGATAAATAAATAAATAAATAATAAAAATTTGAAAAAAATCTCCACAAAGTAGAAAAGGTAAGCTGCAAAACATACAGTGTTCCATGTTTGCGGTAAAGACGTGAAAGATGACTAAGAAGTATATATTTAGTCACATAAATAAAAATATAAATTACATGAAAAAACATTATGAATATAAAAATGTATTAATATTGGCCAGGTGCAGTGTCTCACTCTGCAATCCCAGCACTTTGGGAGGCCAAGGCAGGTGAATCACTTGAGGTCAGGAGTTTGAGACCAGCCTGGACAACATGGTGAAACCCCATCTCTACTAAAATACAAAAATTAGCTGGGTGTGGTGGCGCACACCTGTAATCCCAGCTAGTCAGGAGGCTGAGGCAGGAGGAGAACCACTTGATCCCAGGAGGCAGAGGTTGCAGTGAGCCGAAATCACGCCACTGCACTCCAGCCTAGGTGACAGAGGGAGACTGAGACTCTTTCTCAAAAAAAAAAAAATTTAATATCAATTGGTTGCCTGTTAAAATGAGTGAACAATGTGACAGATCATAGCAAAGCAGAGAGTAAGCTAATTTTTCTGAATCTCATCAACATATGACTTTCAGGAACTAAAATACATATATTAAAACTAAAATAAAATAACTGCCATCCTAATAGAAAAAACAACAGCTCAAATCAAGTTTCAGGCTGGGCACAGTGGCTCATGCCTGTAATCCCAACACTTTGGGAGGCTGAGGAGGGTGGATCACCTGAGGTCAAGAGTTCAAGACCAGCCTGGCCAACATGGTGAAACCCTGTCTCTACTAAAAATACAAAAATTAGCCGGGTATGGTGGCCAGTGCCTGTAGTCCCAGCTACTTGGGAGGGTGAAGCAGAAGAATCGCTTGAACCTGGGAGACAGAGGTTACAGTGAGCTGAGATCGTGCCACTGCACTCCAGCCTGGGCAACAAAGCAAGTTTCAGCCCCATCCTTCAGAGTAATTTGAAAGTAAGGTACCTGAGAGTCAAACACAATGATCAACTGAAAAACAAACAATAGCATGTAAAGGAAATACTCCAAATCAAAATTTTAAACTTCAAAATTATTTATAAGAACCATTTCCAATGTTTCAGATTTTATATTATCAAAAATGATACAAACCTGAAAATTAAAGTTGAAACATGTAAATATACTGAAAGATGATTCTGGACAATGTAAACGTTAGAGAAATAGACTAACACCTTCCTGGCATCAACTGAATAATTGAGAATGTTTAAATCAGCTGGGCGTAGTGGCTCACACCTGTAAATCAGCACTTTGGGAGGCCGAGGCGGGTGGATTACCTGAGATTGGGAGTTCAAGACTGACCAACATGGATAAACCCCATCTCTACTAAAAATACAAATTTACCCAGGCATGGTGGCGCATGCCTATAATCCCAGCTACTCGGGAGGCTGAGGCAGGAGAATCACTTTGAACCCGGGAGGTATAGGTTGCGGTAAGCCAAGATCACACCACTGCACTCCAGCCTGGGTAACGAGAGGGAAACTCTGTCTCAAAAAAAAAAAAAATTAGCTGAGTGTGGTGGCTGGTGCCTATAATCCCAGCTACTCAGGAGGCTGAGGCAGGAAAATCGTTTGAAGCAGGGATGCGGAGGTTGCAGTGGGCTGAAATCACCCCACTACACTCTCACCTGGGCAACAACAGCAAGACTACTTCTAAAAAAAAAAAAAAAGAGAGAGAGAAAATGTTTAAATCATAGAGTAAAACAAACTTTTAAAAATCCCAAAAGATAATTATGTAATACCAATTCATTCGCAAAATGCTCCAAGAAAAATAAAGATTATTACTAAGTATAACAAAAATTGATTTATACTAAAGGCAACTGCCTTTAACATGTATAATCACTGCAAGAATTACCTTTCATTTTTGAATGTGTGTTAATCAATGGATCAGAACAAATCCTGCAGGGCCACCATGGGCGTCTCTTGAATTTTGCCCAGATGAGATCTCCAACTTCATACTTCAGTGGCGTAGACTTTTTCTTGGGTTGACACTTTAGACAGACAAAACACGGGGCATCAATAAGAATCAAAATCTTTTGAAACAGTATTATCATTCCTATTAGCCTTCTGAAAAAGTAACGTATGAAAAATTGAGGATGAACACACTCTGGTCTAAAAAGAATTACAAAATAAGTACAACTAAATTATTTCATCTTAATTGTTCATAACATAGCCCTTTATACAGTAATAGTTCTCAATTATAATTGTTTTATATACTGAGTCTATCAGTACTTTGAAATAAAATTAAGCTGGTTTTATTTTTAAAGAACTAAAAACAAACACAATAAAGAAAATCATCCCAAGGAAAATATATCCTTGATCCAGTCCTTGCATCAAAACATGAAGGGGAAAAAAATGGAGAAAAAATTACAGAAATGAGACTTCAGACCCTTCTGCATGTGATATTCTACATACTTTTCAAACCAATATTTCTATCACCATATAAACAATAGTAGTAACCAGGAGTGGTGGCAGACACCTGTAGTCCCAGCTAACACTCTCTGTCAGACATAAACCTCAGAGAAAATAGCAAAGAATTCTTCTAGATACTCACAGAAGTTAAATCTCACTAAAAATACTGGGATTGGCTGGGCACAGTGGCTCACACCTGTAATCCCAGAACTTTGGGAGGCCAAAGGCAAGTGGATCACATGAGGTCAGGAGTTTGTGACCAGCCTGGCCAACATGGTTAAACCACATATCTAAAAAAAAAAAAAAAAAAAAAAAAAAAAATTTGCCAGGTATGTTGGCAGGCACCTGTAATCCCAGCTACTTGGGAGGCTGAGGCAGGAGAATCGACTGAGTCCAGGAGGCAGAGGTTTTTTGAGGCAGAGGCTGCAGTGAGCTGAGACCGTATCACTGCACGTCAGCCTGAGCGACAGAGTGAGACGGTCTCAAAAAAAAGAAAAAAAAAAACTGGGATTAGTTCCTCAAGTATATACAGCTACTAGGAAATAAAACAAAACTACATCTTACTTTCTTTTTTTGAGACAGAGTTTCACTCTGTCGCCTAGGCTGGAGTGCAGTGATGCAATCTCAGCTTACTGCAACCTCCGCCTCCCAGGTTCAAGCGATTCTCCTTGCCTCAGCCTACTAAGTAGCTGGGACCACAGGCACACGCCACCACGCTCAGCTAATTATTTGTATTTTTAGTAGAGACAGGGTTTCACTGTTAGCCAGGATGGTCTCGATCTCCTGACCTCATGATCTGCCCGCCTTGACCTCCCAAAGTGCTGGGATTATAGGCCTGAGCCACCTTGCCTGACCCGACTTACTTTCTTATAAAAAGCTCTAAGGGGCCAGGCACATTGGTTCTTGCCTGTAATCCCAGCACTTTGGGAGGCCGAAGTGGTCAGATCACTGGAAGGCAGGAGTTTGAGACCAGCCTGGCCAATACAGCAAAACCCTGTCTCTGCTAAAAAGAGAACAAAATACAAAAATTGGCTGGGCATGGTGGCACACGACTGTAATCACAGCTACTCAGGAGGCTGAGG